>JAAXYW010001494.1:0-21231 GCA_036851895.1 Orthonychiurus folsomi | reverse complement strand
GTTGATGGAAACCACGCCGTAATTAATGTTTAATAAGTTTGGAGGTTAATATCAATCAATTACAAAACCACTGTTCTGCCTCTACCTTTTACTGACTAGACCAGGAAGCGGTTAACTATTGTGGCATTGCGGGAATTGTTGATAGTTCTTTCCATTCGAATCTGGTCTATTCAGGATCAAAATCAGCAGTAGGAAAAAACGGGTTCGCTTAGATTTCAAAGCAGCATGGACGCTTATAATTTCCCACGAATAGACCCCCTATCTCTGTCCATACCCTCATCTTATTAGTTGGCTGAGGGGGAGGGACATGCTGCAGAGAAAGGAGAAGGGGAAGGGGAGAGGGGTAGCTGCTTTAAGTACCTGAAAACAGTTGGCCTTGCACGCATGCCCATAACACAGGGATAGCACAGGCCGGGAGCGAAAGCAAGCACGCTCATGCGCGATGTACAGCGGGTGAAATGGAAGGGGAATGGACGGTCGACTACGTCATCAGTAGCAAAATAAAACTCGAAGAATAAACAGCTCTACACAATACGCAGAGTTAGCCATTGAAGTTAGTCGGGCTTTGCACTGGATGGAGGGATGGCGCGCTATGCCTCGACTGGTGCAATTGCGGGAAATAATTATTTCAATTGAGAAAGTGATTTATAAAAGGGGGGAATTAGCTGCAAAAATTTGTTTTAACGGGGGCTTGGATGGAAATTAGTGGTTTAAAAGAGATTTTGGGCAAATATTTATTACAAGGTTGAATTTGGTAGATTAAAAGTTTAAAAAAATTTGTTTTGAATTGATTTCGATTGCGCGGTAAATCCGACGAGATTAAACCCAAAGTGACGCTAGATGACGCGCTGTCCGAAGGGCGGGCAAGTTATCTAGTATGTAAATATTTATATATTTCAGATAACCTTTATGGCATCACTACAGAATCAAATATGAACCTAATAACACAAGATTTGCTGGTTAGTAATGCAAAGCTGCAATAAATATGAAACACAAACAGACAATTAAGCCTTCCCTGAATGCCACGCGCCGTTAGCCCTTTTGTGGATTGTGGTGATTCAGACACATACATATGTGCATAGGTTTCAGACCTAAATTTTATTTGGATTTCATTCTCAAAAAAATTCGGAACACTTGGAAATTGCTATGAAGAATTGGAATTGTGGCGCGACCCGTTTGAAAGTTCAATAGTCTGAAATACTAGATGGGTTGATTATCCATATTGCACTCCTTCCTTCAAGGTTTCTTCACCCAGCCAAGCACAGTTTCGCATGGAGATTCTCCAAAAATGTTAGCTAAAAAACGGCGGGTTATCAAATATGATAAACATGTTGGCATAGCAAGCCGCAGCTTAATAATTCATAAACACCAACGTTTTGTATTTGGATTCTTCGGAAGAACATAACCGGAATCCTTGCAGAATCCCTTCAACTCTTCAGTGGAAGGCAGGAAAAGTCCTTGATCGGGCATATCTTTTAGTAAACGCTCAGAGGCTGCATCTGGAAGTACCAACAACAAATTAAATCCAAGTGACTAGAACTAAACTATAGCGGGACTAACTTAATTTGTCGAAAATCCCGGCTTGGATTTGGCTAACACCAAAAAAAATTACGAATGCAAAGACAAGAAGAACCTTCATTTTTAAATAACTGTGCCGACGCCTTGTGAGAAAATCTAGGTTAGTTTTCAAATGTCAATTTTAGTTTCGATGCTTCCAATAGTGGACTCAGTAATTTATATATTGCTGCTGCTTTTGTGGGTCGGCAATGATTGGCAGAAATCAAAACCAACATAAAAGTTTAGATTAAGATTTACAGTCATTGTCAATAAGTTAGCTTCACATGATCAGGAAGCCTCCTAATCAAAGTGATGCAGTAAGAGTAAGACTTGCCGATAATATTTTCGCAAATCATTTACGCAATGATAAATAAAAAAAATACCGCATCTCATGTGGTATTACAACAGTGCGATTTGCTAAATAGTACCAGTGCTCGGCGTGGGTTCGGGTGCAATCCCAATAATCCCGTCCGTTCTGGTTCGAGTCCGGTTCGGGTCTCTTTTGGCGAACCCGCCGGATGCAGGTCCGGGTTCGGGTCACGGGTCACCCTTGAACCCTACCCGTGCCTTGCGCTGCCAAGTACAGTCAGTGTTTGCAAAAAGTTGTAGGTTTTGCATTAATTGCTAACGCATGCTAAACAAAAACGCACAAATTGTTCACTAACACTCCAATGATGTGTTTGACAATTGGACCGTCTTGGTGGGAAACACAATAAAACATCACCCTTCACTTTGAAGTATTTAATTAAACTAATTTTAACTAATTGGCAGAATCACCAGAAAACGTCCTAGCGTTTGATTTCGTTACCATTCGGTCGGAATTTTGAGCAGATCTATTAATGTGAATGATTCGTATTGTTGTGAGGAATGTTACAAAATGAACATGATAGTAAAAGTATTTCAAGTCCAAGACCATGTGAAAGTTTGAAGCATACTACATTTTTTGTTAGTTAATAATAAGCCCCACTGTGTCCCACACAATTCCTTTATCCTTAGTAAAGCGTCCGTCATAACCTTAAACAAATCTTTCATGTTTTCTCTAATATAAATAGTAAGGTCATCCGCGAATAATACAAATTTCATAAACGGTAGCGGACTTTGAACATTGGCCATGCAAAATGTTAATCATCGTCTTGCTTCCTAACATAACTGACATGTTATAAGGTTAGCAACTTGTAGGTGATAAATCTCATTTTCCTCCAATTAGCATTTGTGGGTTGATGATTAGCGGAATCAGAAATTCAAGCCATGTCTAATGTATGGTTTAATTTGGAGCCAGTTTATCAATACATTTTTTAAGTTTGTTAAGCACAACTCTTCTCGACAACTTAGATTGCGTCACACCTGTTATAGCTTGGATTGACATCCCAATAAAAGTAGCCTGACCCAATCAAAAGCCAACTCCAATAAATTGCTGAAAATAATACAAACAACACAGAAAATGTAATGAATGCGTATTTTTCAATGAGATTTGAGACGTCACGTTGCCACCTCGCGTTGAGCTTTCGAATTCTCTGAAGCTTCCGGCTTAATTGCAACAACCGCATCCGCATCCCTAGTTGTCAAATTAACATCCATTTTGCTATTGGCAAGGGACTGCTCCTCCCTTTTACTGTCGTCTTTGTCACGCAGCCTACAATTCCCAAAATAGTTGATTCCGTTGCAATGAAAGTCTACTGTGTAATTTTAGGTACCAGACGAGAACAGTAAATTCCAGGAGGGTGAGGAAAACCGAAAAAATGCACGCAATCATCCAAATGTCAATTGCCCTCACATAGCTGACTGTCGGACTGCTTTCACTGTAATAGTGTATTCAGCATTAGTAAGTATATGTTTATATTGTCTTGCGTTTTAGACCTAGATTTTTGGTCATATTCTTACCGAACAGATGCAAACATGGCTGTAAGTGTTAATAGCGTCGTCATTGAAATCCCAATCCTTGCCTCCACCATACGTGAGGGAACAAGGAAACACAGCCAAGTAATAATGATAAAAAATGCACTTGGTAAATAGGTCTGAAACATGTGGTAGCTCAGCTTCCTTCGAGCTTGTATTATAAACCCTAGTTTGGAGAATGTACGTTCTAGGATATTCAAAATAATACGCACTTTAATTATATTTATTGTTTAGGAATTGTAAGGCAATAATAGGAAAGTACTCTTAGCTCCGATGTAGGTTTCCGACACGTTTTCGTCGACCAGGTCTGTAACTTGGTACTCAAAATTAGCGTCACTGCAATCACTCAGAGTTGCTCCGAAGGGAACAGTCCAATCCAAGTTGACTGATTTGTAGGAGTACGAATCTAATCAATACAAAATAATACAATGCATGTTATACTTTTTTTAAAATGTGTATTCTGTTGGGTTTTGAAAATTTCATATTCACTCACTACTGTGAAGTCCTACGTGACAGGATTGCGTGTCCGCGGGATAGTAGTGGAAATCCATTTCACATTGCATTTGTAGCCGGAGTCTGGAAATACCGTATTTATTTTTTGCGTTGTGCCATTTTGACACACTAATTGGCAATGCGAAACCTTAAAAAAGACATAACATACCGGGACATGTAAACCACTTCCCCTGTGACAGCGTTCACTCTCAGTGTAAGTGGTGGGCTCATCAGATCCGACCGAATAATTTTGATCATGTCGTCTATTATTGACAAGCATTTTTAAGTGAGAAAGTTGTGACAAGTTATATACAGTTGTTGTCTTACCAATATAAATATCTGGTTTCCACAATAGATCCAGGAATTCGAGATCCAGCGTTTTGAAATAAATGTCTGATTTCCCTGCTTCAAATTTCTCTTCGGGTAGATCGTATTTTGCTTTTCCGTCCTTCGCAATTACGTAGTCAATCCATCCAAGAACGAAGTTTACAGAGTACGTGATTTCCTGCGTACAAATATTAGCAATTGTACAGAGCATCAACATTTCGTTTTATGTTCACGCAAATCACCTCGCCAATTTCATCCAAACTGTTGATGTCAATTATAATGTAGGTCACAGACACGTTGTGAGGAATTGCTGGTCCAAATTCCGCAGGCTTGTCAAATCCAACCTCAGATGCAAGCACTGCAATCCCGTAAAAAAACCAAGTTTTTTTAAACGTCAATTAATATACCGTTTGATTCACAACACGATTGTTATGGATTGTTATGTTGTTAAAGATATGCGTAATTTAATTTGTATATTACCGTATTGTTGACTAGGGATTTCCAATTTGTCATAACCGGCTGGAATAATGAATGGTTTGTATTTGATCCGCGGAATAGTTTTGTTTGTTGGTGCCTTGTCCTGCTGGCCTTCCACTGGGATGTAGATTCTAAAACAAGGTTAATATTAGATTTTAGTATGTAATTCTAATTTTAACGCTTGAGAAATTGCACTAAAATTAAATTAATAAAATTGGTTAAAAGAAATTACCCGAATCCCAGGATGGCATAAATCACAATAATGACAAGTCTTGAATGAATTCTGGTTTGTTTGACATTCATTGTCAAGATTTTGTTTTATGTTAATCACATTCTAAACTTTATTTGCTTGGTGTAAAAACACAACACAGGAGAAATAGCAGCAGTTTTCACGCACAGTGACAAATTACACGTCTGTCTGTCTAGCGACTCTTTTCCCAATAAAAGGTCCTTGTACTATTTTGTTTATTAATCGAATTAAACTTCCACATCCATTTTTACGGTCCAATTGCATGTGTCAAAACACGTCATGCTTCGTTATTCTGGTTGCACTCGGATCCCAATGCTCGTTTTTCTCATTAGATTAACTAATTAGGGCGTGTGTGCACAATATAGTTCTAATTAAAAATGCATGTAGGTAGTTATTTTAGTGTGGTGTGGTCACTTATGAAGTAAGCCGTTGAGCGAGCCTTAATTAATATTGATTGCAGACGACGTTTTCAATTGAATGCCGAAACCGCAAAGACTTTGCCAGACGTGACTCTAAAGTATGATACAGGATATACTACAAACTTATATTCACATTTCCTTGCATCGGCATTAAACAATCCACTTTGTCAGTATAAAAACAAATGGCCATTGTGCTAATATGCATTTGCGTGACCCCATGCCCATGGTCACGACTCAGTAATTAATGATAACGTATTCATTATACAGGTTATGCTAGACTGAAGGTAGGCAGGACTAGATGGGTTTCTCGCTTCATATTCTGGCGCATTGGGCTGAAAAGATGTCCAAAAATACATGCAAATATAAGGTAAGGTTTCACGTTTTACTGTGCTTCTTTCATTATTTTCCGAATTTGGGTATGTATGACATATTGCCGACATTTTGCAATTAATTAGATTTGTATAGTATGTGTAATGCAATAAAATTTTCATGCTGCTGCCTGCTGGGTTTAAAAGAAGTGGAAGATGAATTTTCCGCGTCATAGTTTAAACAACGCAGTTCAATTTTTTAAAGCTAACTAGTTTTATAAATGTGTAGGTTATTATTTTATTCATTCCTAGCCAGTCCGCAACACATGCAGTGTGATAATTTGTATATCATTTCGTATTTCAGGGAATTACTCAGGGGTGTATAGGCTCGCGCAGCAGTTTCCAACGCTTGAGTAAATTTGAATTGTGGATTTTCTTAATGCACAAAGCACACGCTTCTGTCCTCTTGTAAAACCACATCAAAGTTTAAAGATTATTGATAAATTACACGAACCTAAACCAACAGCGCCAGTTCTCAGAAATTTACACAATAGAACAATTGCGCTTCAAATAATCTTTAAATACAGATAACACAAACACAATAGCAGCTTCAAACCTTTTATATCTTAGCCCGAGTATTATATTCATTTTCCACTCAAAAGCTTTATGCATTGCTCAGTGTTCTAAGAATTAACTTATGTAAATGACAGGAGTGGTAAGAATTGTGTATTATTGAATATTTATTCTCTTTGAAATATTGTGTGCTATTTGCTGACAATTTGGCGTTTGGAGCCAAAACTAAAATTGCCACATTAGCAATTAATGTGATAGCAAGCCGTCAGCCTAAACTTTCTACTGGAGCTACCTCTACCTTTCTAATTGAAGGTACTGTTGAGCAAAATGGCAGCTAAACAAATCATTATTCTTTTGTTGATTGAGATACATAAGTCCTACAGTCTAGACTTAAAACTGAACCTGAGTACTTTCACTCAATGTGCATTTCATCTTATTGACTACGGTGACTTCCGCTGGCTTTCAGAAAACTTAATTACACACAACCAGGGCAACCAATTATGGGCATATCATACAATCCTGCACAGCACTAACACCAGTACGCAGGCATACAACATTTCAATTAATCCCTGGAGAACAAAGCGAATCGGCTGTCACGTAAACATTCGGATAGAGTTCAATCTGGGTGTACTGTACATGAAGCAATTACCAGCTGCCATAAAGAGAATGAACAGTATTTCCATTTATGTATATCACACTTCCCTCTTTCAGCAAACCATTTGGGAAGGTAAGACTTTTGGGAACGACGATAATCACATATTCATTGTGGAACTAAACAAAGAACACACTGCGGCTACGCTCTACTACAGATTTATGCTATCGCTAACGCTTGGCTACCAGCGGTTTGTCTACGGCTTAAACGAATCAGTCAGTCACTCTGCACTTAAGGAAATGTGGAAAATTGCGCATTGGAACTACATGGGAGCTCCCGTAATCGCGATGAAGAAGGGTTATGCCCCTAAACATTTAAGGAAATTAAACTGTTTGGAATTCCTCGCTCAATCTTTACGTAAAGCTGAATGCAGCTTTGGTCGAGTGCTATTTCAAGTAATGTCGGAAAGGCTAAACATGTCGGTACAAGTTATTTCTAGTCGGGGTCCTTTTGAGAATTCCGTGCTAGCTGTAGAATTGAGAGAAGCAGGAGGGTATTTTGATCATCAGGTTCCCAATGAATTCCGTGCCGTCTTTGTAATTGATCAAAAACCATCCAAATTGTTTTACTGTGACCATGCACCAAAGTATGATAACCCTTCAGTTTGGGTGAAACCATTCGATGTGTGGATTTGGGGGCTATTGTTCCAGATCATTATCATATTAGGTTTATTGAGAGGCAGTTGTTTCAAGATCATATCAATCCTGCTTCAGCAAGATTATACAAGTAAACGTGCACGATGTTTATTAGAAACACTGTTTAGCCTCTCAGTTATAGTTATTGCAGGTCAGTACGAAAGTGTTCTGACGGACGCTATGATTCTACCTCAACAGCCGATACCATTTAGAAAAAATGGAGAGCTGTTTAAGGCTGGCTACAGGATTTTAGTTAGTACAAACAGCAATGTATCACATTTAACCCAAGAAGACAATCACACCAAGTGGGCGCAAGCCTTAGATACATTGAGAAGTTTAAAGTTTAATCCAGAAAACTATACCCCTCTAATATCAACAAATGAAACTGAAGAACAGCTCCTGTCCGGAAATCAGAAATTTGTCCGAGTATCCAGAAAGTTAACAGAAATTGATATTCTAGTAAGAATGAAGAAATTGAATCTGCAACAAATGTATTGCTTTACGGTTACTCACGAGGATGCGGGAGTTCTCCAAGAAGATTGGATATTTTATGGGTATCAAAATCACCGTGTTCCAATTACGCTGGAACTGATGAGGCAAGCGGGAATTATTTCAATGGTTGAAAACATTTTATCCTACATGCTTTTATTTCCTTCGGTTAGGTACTTGCATATAGAACTCGCAAAAGCAGGTGAAGCATTTCCCGTGTCACTAAATAAGGGAAAGGTGTGGTCGTCTTTTCAATTATTTGGCGCAGCACTGATTCTATCTACCTTTGTATATGTAGTAGAATTTCTAGTGCCAGGTGTTAATCGAATACGTAAGGATATATACTACGTATTAGAGTTTGTGGAAGCTACACAATGATTACATAGGTCAATGTTGTAACGTTATTTACATAAAATACATTTGCATAGTTATGGCACAATTGACATACACACGCATTAATGCACGTGAGAGCACATTGATAACCATTACAAAATAAGTAGGGGACTGTGTAATGTTTTTGATTTCCGCAGCTGCAGCTAGGCTTAATCACATGTATGTATTATATATGAAGTGCAGAGTAGCTGTGTGAATAAATGCATAAGATTTTCTGAATAAGATAATAAAGAAATCAAGACACAAATACACGGCACTGTTGGCATTCTTCAATTACCACAATGGCTTGTGCTTATTTGGTATTTGGTGGCTGAAGGGCGTGGCTTTCTTCCTAATTCATGCATATCTTCACCAAGCATTATTAACATAATTGCATGCCATTCCAGCACTAGAGTCTGTCGGAAATGGGCCTCAAGGCCTGATCTGCATGTCTGGTAGCTTATGGGTACCTCATCTATAAGCTCCAGATATTATAAACTACTATAAACCCCGAGCGTAAGAGTGCGTGCATCTGAAACCCGCTTTCTTTGCGCATGCTCTACAGGGAGGCTTGAACAGAGTTCTTTTCCCCGTAAAAGGAATCACCCTGCGCATGTGTTGGCAGCGCGGTACAGCGGGCTCCGCTCACAATACACAGGAAGGGGGAAACGCTAGGTGGTGCGGCGAGGCGTTAGCCTCATTGACGGAATTTCGGCGACGGGATTACACTCACACGCTTTAAATTTTTCGGCGACGGGATTACGATCACACGCTTTAAATTTAAATAGACCCGTAATTAAAATACCCGTGCGCTGCACGGGCAAGGTGCCAGTATATAGATAAATATATCCAGATTTTCTGTATATTGGCTCCTAATATACATATATACCATTCCAGCTGCTGGATTTACCTTTGCATTGTTTAAATTTTCTAATTGTACATGCAATGCATCTTCATATCTTTCTAGAGCAATAAACTATTTTCCACTTCCACAGGCACTCCATATATGGTATATGTGTGAGGTTTTAACTTACCGACCAGGTCGTTGTAAATTGTTTTAAAGCTACACTGGGCTTCTTCAGGTCTTTCCATTTTAAGCAACAAATCCGCCATTAATGGATTTGCATCGTTTGGGGACTCAATGTGGGAGGCGTGTCGCTCTACTTTTAGCACAAGGGTCATTCTCTTAGTTTTGACAGACGCCAGGAATTATGCTCGCAGGAGGTAGCCAATACGATACCAAAAACCAGTGTTGCGTAAAATCACAATTTGGGGCTTAAATCATACCGCAGCGTGATTTTGTGATTTATTGTGATATGAACGCTAATTGGCTGTTAAATTCTTAAATACATTTAAGTAATATATACATGTCTTATATTCTAATAAATACTTTCTCGGGAAATTTTTAGTCAAGATTGTCACCAATTAAAGTGACATCGCTATCTGCTATTTTAATTCAATATATCTGAGTTATTTGCAGATGCAACTTAGTAATTTTGCAATCATATCTTGTAAATCCTCTTTTGTTTTCTATCTTACTCCTCCTGCGCAAATTCCGTATACTAACAGACATATTTTCGTCTAAGCCGAGCTCAGTTATTGTTGGTTCTGGTGCAACAATAATTGAGACACTCGCGATTCGTGTTACAAGTTTAAGAGTCACCAGTTTTAATTAACTTTAAAATCGAATTTCAATTTACAACTATTGTTAAATTTTGATTTGATTTGCACAATGATAGTTCGAGCCGCCCCGTTTGCTCAGTGCCCGTTACAACCATAGATTAAATCACGAAAAGTCACACAAATCACAAAAATAACCGCTGACACTCTGTGTGACATACCGTGATAACAACATAAATCACAGTCGCCTCATCAGATGTAAAAATCACATGCGAAACACTGCCAAAAACTGAAGACTGTATTTTAACGTTTATGAGATCATCGTATATAGTAATAAATACTTAGTGGCCTTAAGTTGATTTATTGTCATTAGCAGATTTCTCATTACAACACAAACATTCTCATGATGATACATGAATGAGCGGTTGCATTGGTAACTTCGAGAGCAGAAGTAACCCTAAATGTTCAAACAATAGAGACTATAAAGACTACCAATTAGATGCTATAACTACGTCAATGAAACTTCTGACCTTTAAATAAGTGTTAACTTTCAATGCATAACACCCTTCTAGTCCATTTTGCCACCCTGATGTCTGTCTACTGCACTTCCTCGCACAACTTAAACGCTTATCCCGCTCCAGCGAAAGCAACAGTAATAACTGTAAGCTTCTTCAGCAGTCATTTGACAGCACAATTACTCAGGCCAATCAATTCCATTGCCGGCATTGACATCATCAGTTTTCCTCTAAGACAAGGTGGTGGTGCTACGTCCATTGTGGATATTATTTTCACAGCGGGGTCCACTAGAAAGACAGTAATAATTTTTCTGTGGCCAGGCCTACTCATGCCCTGCAGACCAAAAGATCTCACAATGTACTGGTAAGTGTTTGGAAAAACTGCTATTCAATTCAACCATGCGATGACGGGATTGAAAATTTCCATGTGCCTCTCCTTTCCTTGAATTTTCTAAAAATCCAATTCTGATTATAACGTTTTCCACGCCGTAGAAGTAGATTCCTGAAGCCGTATCCTTCCGTTTGCCAAGAACTTCCCGCGAAGCTGGAATTTGGAGGTAAATGAATGCTTTTAATTACTTGCAATTCTTTGTCCACCAATGACTCTACGCTTAAAAGCATTTTTAAAAAGGATAATAGCTTCCTTCAAGATTTCTTCTATATACGTGTAAAGTGCTTTGGGTCCAGGTTGATGGTGTATGATTTGGTTTGAAGTTGTTGATTAGATAAATCAAAGCAGACAATAGTTGAAAGAAGTTGAAACATTGTGGATGAGTCGGGGTCCGAAACATTGTGTTTAAAGACGTTTTTATGGGCGATACTCCATGTATGTACATATATTGTGGGAACAACCAGCTCCACCATATAGGATTTATCGGTTTCCCAGGTTCTTGAATCATCATAATCGGCTTCCAATTTCGAAATGGCCATGCCTAGCTTCGCCAATTCAAGGTAAGGAAGTAGTTGCTGTTTGATCAATACATTTGCCTCAACTGGAGATTTTTGCGTCATGCCTTCAGAGATTGACTTGAATGTATTCCCGAAAGATTATCTGCAAATTTAAATATACATATTTGTTAGACACTATGCTAGCGTCTGATAATGTAAGTGAACGCTTATAGTTCTGCCAAATAGTACACGGTATGATGAAAATCTTCTTTTAAATCCTACCCTAACCTCGTCTCATCTCTATAATTTGTTTGTGCTAATCCTTCAAAATTATACATTCAAACCTACCAGGGTTGTCCATCATTGAATAAATTAAGGTTAACACTATTATTGCACCCGAGTTCTTCACGTTTAGAAAATATTTTAATTATAAATTATATGCACGAATAGTGTTTCAACAATAGAAGTTGACGTGTGCGCGTGGAGCATATAATTCGAGGCAATCAAGAGTAGCACTGACGGATTTGAGCAAATTTGGAATAAGGAGCCGCTGAACCCCGACGTTTTAAGAACATAGCAATGACTTCTAGCAAATGTTGAGCGAACAACAACTTTTCGTACAATGAACTTTGTAGTTCCTGGTGTTTTGTGAGACAAATGATGATAATGATAAATGTCGCTTGATAATATGCAAGTGCGAGTAATGTATTAGCACTATCCAGTTCAGTTCAGTTCATAGCTTTATTCAAGGCTCAATGTCATAAGAGTTAACTTTTATAAACGACAGGAGTTATTATTATTACCACTATCCAACCCAGGCCAAAGTTACATACCTTAGGTAGCTTATGAGAAATTGAGCTTAAGCTGATAAAGCTCATAATCTTCTGTCGTACAATTTGGCGGAAGTAGAAATATTTCATCAATTATTCTCAAGTTATATGCTTAATGACGTATTAAGAGAGAATTAAAATCCACGCCGGAACATTTAAGAATCTTCCCAATCTGTGGAATCTGAATCTCATTGAAATCTGTGGGCATGGGACCCCCGCGGATTACAGCTGTGCGCCGTCCGGGCGGGTTGTGCACCACGACGATCCTACGCGATAAGCCTGCGCTTTACAGTGTTTGCACCAGTTTACTTTCAGATTTTCGCCACTGATGACAGATCCTCGTACAATAACAAGGCGGAATTTTTCTACCCGGATTCGGGTAACCCGACGAAATAAACATCGAAACCTTGGATTTGTTAAGTTCGAAATTTTTTCGAAAAGCTTTTGGTGAGAAAATTTAAGAAGTGACGGAAATTCAAAAATATTCAAAAAAAATTGGCGGGAAAATTTAAAAAGTGTGGGAAATTTGAATATATTTCTAACTTATCAACTTAAGTAAATATATAGTTCTGCCTGCTCAATGGCGGGAAATACTGAAAAAATAAAGTTCCAACTTATCTAACTTGTTGTAACCTTACAGCTAACACACCTGTTCGAGACAATATTTAGCACGGCTCATCGTAATCGTGGCTCGTCTCTTCCACTGGCAATCAAATACAAAATTTGATTTTAGGATCAAGCACACAAGCTCTGCAGCATGGCATCACAGATCCTGAAGTGGTCCACACATGAAAAAGCAACTTATCTCCGAGTATTTTAAGTATACACTGCACTACTGTACCACTGAGCTAATCCAAATGTTGGAATTAGCTTACCTTTGAGATTCTGGGTGAACTTGATTAAGAGTCCTAATTTTGTCTTCGACTCTCCACATTCACAAATCGAACATAGTGGATTCATATCTGTCAGTCGTCGCCCAAACATATATCCGCACTGGTTCAACCTAAGAACATCGACTAGGTAATGACAGCTTTGCTACGATTCACTGCATCACCCATACTAGCATCACTGACCTTATTGGAGAAACAGGCTTCTAAAAAACGTATTTGATTTTGTTCACTTAGGCAAGGATTCACCAAGTAGTAAGCTTCTCTATGCCAAAGACATTCCAAGCTACAAAGAATGGGTAGAGCGTTTCTAGGCTGATATCATGGCCATACTCTGCATTTCAGATCAAGACATGAATCAGAATGCAATGCTTGCAGAAGAGTCGAGGGTAAGCATTCCACTACCTATACTGCTCTTGAAAGTTCTAGAACTTATTACATGACTCTGTACTGTGCTGTATTTTCAGATGCACTCCAGTGAGTTTATTACGGAGAGTGCTCTGCTTGAGTTGTACAGCTATGCTTCAAAGTACAATGATCAGTTGATGCTGGCACTTGAGGAGGACGAGTTTTCCCAGAAGCAACCACTTGCTTATAAATTAAAATAAGTTCACAACATTATCGCCATTGAACACATTTGTTTCTCAGTCTTAATGTAATGTAATTAATGTGAAAATGTGATCCTTTGCAGTTTGTAACGCTGGCATCTACTTGCACATTATTCGGATTGCATCGGCCAAAATATCGGCAATTGTGAGGTCAGACTGCGCGTTCTTACGTTTTCGTTTTGTAACGCTTTGAGGAGGATATATCTATGTGTCAAAGTGGGTACGTATAAATATTTGGATATTATTTGTTTGTTTTTTACTATGACTGTTTTGTCTTCCACAAAGGAAGTAACTAATTTTAAGATTACTGGATAGACTTTGAATGATGTGGATGTGACAATGGAAGCCCAATAGTCAGGTCAGTGGCATCTCATTGTGTTCCCCAGGAGTCAATGCTCACAATTTTTGAGTCTATGTGAACTGTCTTGTGTGTAGTTTATATGTACTGGACAGGGCTAATGCTGATTCATTTGAAACCATTCCATAAATTCCATTCGATCAGCAGACTCCCATCGATCTAGTCTCGTGACGTCTAAGAACGTCTAAGAACGGTGAAATTAGTTTTTTTAGTTAAGACCAGAGTTGGGTTGGGTAATTAATCGATTTTGGCTTCGGAATAAGAATTATGAGGATTAACAAAGTCTGTTTTTAGGATTACGGGATTAATAATTAATTTCAAATTCTCCTTGATTGGATTAAATCCCGATTAATGAATTTTCTCGAGAGTATTAAGCCTTTGTAAATTTCAAATAGCATTTGCCTATTGTTTGTCTATAATTTATAACCGCACTTCGAATATATTTATGAGTTAATCATATTTTTTTGTCTTAATGAATTTTATGATTAGCACCACCATTTGGCAGACATGGACGGATGAACAGCTGAAAACTACAGGCTATAACTTGCGAACCATAGAACCGACTTTCTTCAAACCAAGCTTATTCAACAGGTATTCGCATGGATTTTTTTAGCCTTGTCAAAATGTCTTCAAATTATACCACATTTAAAAAAATAGAATTATTGAAATTTTCTGACTTCGTGGTTACCACACAACGAACGTACAGGAGGGAGTTTAACATTCGAAATAGTCGTGTCATAGCAAGCAAACGCCAAATTCTATCATTAGTCAAAGAGTCGCTTGAAAGTCCAAGTGTTTTTAATAAAACTCCCAAAATTAGATTGATTTACAAAAAGCATATTTTGCCTAGCTTTTGTTTGGCAAAATTGAGGATTTGCCTGATGTGTAATTAATTTTCATTGACGAGGATATTTTTACGGGGATTACTGAAAAATCATATGGATGAGCCAAAAGTAAACACCAGGGAGAAGTTTAAACACAATATTGAGTAACAAATTCAAGGAATAAGCCAAGAAATTCTGAAAAAAGTGATAGCAAACCTTGTTACTAGGCCTGAAAAGTTCAAAATCAAAAGTGGGGAATATTTTGAGCAAACATTATGAAATTTTGTTAAGTGTTAAATTATCATGAAGAAATCCATGCGATTGCGGTTAAAATAAGACATTCCTTGTTAACATTGGATTACTAGAAATAAAGTTATCAATTTTTGTAATCGGACCAAACAAAAAGAATCACCTTGTACATGAATTTGCAGACAAGCTGACAGTGAGAGGTGAGAAATGCACAAATGCTCTAATTAATTTTAAGGTTGAATGTGACAAAGGTAATCACATCTTAGTAATTTACGAAGAGATTCTGGCTCTCATCAGTAAATCACCTCGTCAAGTGGCGGCTCAGAAGTCTCACACAAGTGGATTGTGGATTTATTTATTAACGTCATTAAGAGCATTCCTTATAACAATACAAGCAGAGTCACATTGATTCATCAATAAGTGCTTCTAATTCCGACAAAATCAACAACTTAAAATTAAATAACAGTTTAAAACTATAAAGACAATATCAATGAGTAATTAATTACACAGAGTAATATGTAAAGGTCATAAAAGGTTTTGCGGCAGGAATCAGCATACCACTAGAAATAGTTTTCAATGAATGTTTTACCCGTGGCATATTTCCGGATTGTTTTAAGAGAGCGAGAAATAGAACCTCTGTATAAGGGCAAAGGCAGCCCGTTATCTGCAGAAGCTTATCGACCAATATCCATCCTGCTCATACTTGCAAAATCCTTGAATGGGTAATCTATCAAACGATTCTCATGACCGACAAAGGGGAAAAAGGATTAGATGGCAGACAACATGTGCTTAGAAAACGAAAGTAGTGGCAATCAGCATTAACAGTGTTTTCTCCAGATATCTATACAATCTTATAGTCAATATAGAATTATATTTCAAAAAGTTTAGCAGATTTTGCGTGCATGCTTCATGCGCCTTATGTGTTAAATGCTGACTCAGACCATCCCTAGTATGACCTTAATTCTAATCCACAAAAGTCAAACTACTTAAAATGCAAGCTCAGATTATCAGATAATTACCGTTGCTTTCAAATCCTTGTCAACCTTGTACAAGGCAAATCCTTACCTGACTTTATTGTCCCATTTATTCTAGCAGGGACAATATTTATGAATACCCTAGTATTATATACACTTCTTACAGATGAACGGGGCTCATTGTAGTTTTATTCTTTCCACGTTTATTTCCATTATGTTAGCCGTGTATTTCGGCATGTGTGATCGTATTGGCATTTACACCTCTACTTCTGAGGCTATTGTCCATGGCTTGTTTGCCCACCCTTCAACTAAGTATCAATCAGCCCATATTATGTCCATGACTAATTTTAAGGACCAATGTGGGGTATTCTTCTTATTTGAGACATTGGTATTTGTCAGCTTATCATTAAAATACTGTCGATCTAATTCTCATGTCCGTCTGAAATTCTATGCTACTTTGTATTAACCAACTATATAGGCTCAAGCCCAGAATTAGATATTACAAACAAACTTGTCCTTACAAGGCTCCATAGGCAACATGTGTTAAAATTTGTATTACTTTACTTCACTCCGATACCACGACTTTTCGTAGTCGCACAACGTTACAGCCATCCTTATCAAGTCGCTCAGGATGTGAGTCATAGGTGCTTCTCGTTAAAAACAAATTGGTTTTTTCACTCCACACTACACTCACTACACTGGCTGACTTGACGTCATTATTTACATTTGGTCTTTTGAGGTTTATGCACGATAAGAAATTGGATGGCATATGTTGAGATTCTCAGCTAGCTAGGCAAAGCAAAGCAGGCAGTATATATATGCACAAAATGCGTTTTTCGTTTCACTTGACTGAGTATAAACTGCATAATCGCATTTCCTTTCGTTTCCTCCGAGGTTTATGCCAAAATTTGGAGTTGGCAAGTAAGCACAAGAATGGTAGGTCATTACTTTCCTTACAAGAATCTAAAATGTTGCAATTTTGCTAAAAATAATTAAAGTTTCTCCAATATAAATTATTCTGGTGAAACGCAAAACTTTTGCAAAATTGTTATCCTTAGGATAATTGCGAATGGGAAATGTGGAAATGGAGGAAATTGACCCAACGGAGTGGCCGTGAGTGGAGAGAACAAAACGAATTCACTTCACTGGGAAGAATCAAGTCCTTGGAAGAAACTCAAAGGAACAAATCTGGCCAAGCATTCTTAATGTCGGATTCTCTAGAGGCAGGGAATTCTTACCAGTTATTCAGAGCAAGCGTTTCACCAGAATGGGATGACAAGACGGAGAATGGTGGGAGATGGGCCGTGTATGGAGAGCGTGGGTTAATTGACCCGGATGTTATTAACGACCAATGGATTAAAATGGTGAGGTCGAATGTGAAGTGTGCTTTGTGTTTCTTATTGAATGGTCATTTTCAGGTTCAACTGTTTACAAACTTGGCCAAAAATTCTGAGGAATTTGCCAGCCAGTTAGAAGGATGTGCGATTGACATTCGTCCAAAAAATTATCGGATTTCTCTATGGACGCGGGATAAGTACAATGTAGAGGCTTGCAAGCGTATTGGGTAAGACTGTACTTAAGAAGGGATTCTTTACTCGCAGTTGAGGTTATATTATTACCCCCTATGAAAATTTCAGAGAAATTGCACAAAGAGCTGTCTGCCCTAGAATGGGGTGGAAATATGAGGAACACAATGTCAATCATCAATACAAAAGCTCCAGGAGAGTTCTGCCACTCTACACGTTGGAACCCCTGCCCAATATTTAAATCTAATGTTTTAAGACATCAACTCATTAAAAAATAAAAATTGGTCGAGGAAACCCAAAACATGTTTCCAAAATTAGGGAAAGGCAATCTGAAAAAAATCATTCTAAAATTGAAATTTCGAGGATTCACTTCTAAATTAAATAAATGGGTATTAGTTAAACATGAAAAGTGGAAAACTCCTATCTCGTCGCAGGAAATAGTTCTACAGCCTGAAAGCCATCCATGCTGTCAATACACGATTTTGAATGTTTATGTATATGTGCATGGTCTATAGCGCCCCAGTGAGGGGTTGTTATGCTATACCAGCTTCCAGAGGGACACGAGACAATTCAATTCAATATATATATATATATATATATGTAGGCCTGTAGCACAGAGTATACTCTGTTTCCGACACTTATTAATTGACGTGGCCTAATGGCCGAATCAAGTTGTTCAATTCAATTCATGGCTTTATTATGCTCAATTTCGTAAGAATAAACTTGTGTAAATGACAGGAGCTGCAGGACAAGTTAAGAAGAAGTGAAGTCTCGACCTGAATCCTCATACACAACTAAATCAGTGCCAATGAAATAAACGCTAATTTGAATGGAATTTAGGTTGATTGAAGTCTTGGTCCATCAACGATTTAGTGCTTAAAGCTCTTTTTAAAAAGCTTTCTTCAGGATTTCTGCAATTGACGTGTAAAATGCAGAGTGCTCTTGGTGCAAATTGTTGATGTATGATTTGGACTCGTTGAGTAGTTAAATCAATGTGGACAACGGTTGGATTCGAATATTGTGGATTAGTTGGGGTTCGAAGAATTGTGCTCGAAGGCAGCAGCCGTTCTTATGGGAGATACTCCATGTACGTACATGTAATTGTGTGGATCGACGAGCTCCACCAGGTGGGTTCCATCGGCTCTCCACTTGAATCATCATATTCGGCTTCTAATTCTGAAATGGCCAAGCATAGCTTCGTCAATTCAAATTTGTGCAGTACTTGCTCTGTGATCAATATATTTACATTTGTGTAATGTCTTCAGAAATTCACTTGAGATTATTTGCACAACCCAAAAGAAGGAGCAAATTTAAAAATACATACATATTAAACGTTTTGCTAGTGTCAAACAATGTTAATACATTTTTCTGACAACCGAAGTCCTGGCAAATATTATACCGTATGATGAAAACCTCTTTTAGAACTTACTCTAACGGCCTCTCATCACTATACTTCTTGTAAGATAATCCTTCAAAATTCAAATTATACAATAAAATTTGGGTTGGATTGTCCATCCTTAAATACCTTAATAATAAGGTTAAAAAAATTATTGCGACAGAGTTCTTTATGTTTAGCAAGTAATTTAAATGTAGCTTAAATGTGCGAATTGGTTAGTTTCAACAATAGAAGTTGACGTGTGGAAGTGTTGTATATAATTTGGGGTAGGCAAGAACAGTACTGACGGATTTTAACAAATTTTGAACATGGAGCCGCTGAGCCCGAACCTAAGGCAGTGTTTCAAGCGAAAGGAAAAGACTCTTAACGAAGGCTGAATGGGAATGACATTGTTTCGAATAACATTGTAGTTCCTGGTGTTTGGTGCGACAAGCATCGCTTGATAATATGCAAAACACGAGTAATGTATTGTCATTGTCTCGCCCGGGCCAAAGCGGCTCGGTTTATGAGAAATTGAGCATAAAATGATTAGAAATATTATAAAAATATAGACAGAAATAAAAACATTTCTTCAATTATTCTCAAGTTCTATGTTAAAATCCGCACCGGAACATTCTTTAAAAACATTCAATACACATTTGGATTAAATCAACATTGAGAATTGTACGAATTGAAAAGCAACTCCACACAGTGAGGAATCAAACAACGCCTTTGCACAATTGAACAGCTTTTCAGGGTGACCCACCTCCGCCTAATTTAGAAACCTTAAATTTTGAGACACCTGCATGATAATAGCACCTGATGTTCAACACCCATGTAGGCATTTGCCGTTAAATGTGCTTAGAAATGTGGATAAAAGATGTTAGAATTCTTAGGCTCGCCTTCCCTCGCAGATTAGCATTGCCATTTAATTACCCGTTTCATGGATAACGTTGGCACTAGTTCGCACTATTTATGCGAAAGAGATTACCTTTAAAAGTTACGCTCTGCGTAATCATCAGTAATAATTAGCTGATAATTGGGACGAGGCACATGCGTGTCTGTTTAAAATGCTTTCCAATAAAACGGCTGCCGCTGCAATTTGAAAGACGGAAATGGAGTCCGTTATCTTGTATTCACTTTTTTCACATGCAAAGTGCTACATCATTTTTGCAAAGACGACACTGACCATTCATGATTATAAGTTAATTGTGCTATGCCTTGCACTTTCTCAATAAAGGCACGCTGCAGCTAAGCTGGTCAACTCAGATTTGAAAGGTAATTCTAAAAGAGTTTCAACAAAATTTCACGATGCTCTCTGAATGGGCCAGAAGCGCAATGCGTCGCTATCTTAGCGTTGGCTGTGGATTGCATTTTTTCCCTTACAAATGGGACGAGGAACTTTCCGAGCTGATTCCTCAATCGCGGCGGGACAGCATTTACTATTACATCTATTTTGCGTATTTCCATTTTGAAGTTGGATTTTGTGCGACTCGGATTTTGTACCAATTTTTTATCGGCATGGAAATCCCCAACCGGATCCGACTCATGCACATCATTTGGTGTTTGGCGTATCTCCTTTGTGTTGTATGCCATTATCAATTCAAAATAAAACGAAATGAAATAAGGTTCTTTGCAAATGCACTTCTGGCCGATATTGAACGGATGAGGGGTTGGTTTTCGCAAATACACGTAGGTACGTACTACAACTGTAAGATTTAATTATTTCCCTTGTGTATTCTCAGATGATGCAGTTTTGAACGGGGCTAAAAAATCCGGACTTCAAAAGGAGTACACCGCAATCAAAAAATGGAGTTCATTTCTAGTACTACTTTGCATATCATCATTGTTCATTAATCCAGGGGCCCATGCTACTGTAATTTACAACACACCTTGCTCACCTCAGTACGTTGTCTCTCTTTTCTACAATTGTGCTGGAACTCTGGATTTCCCAACTACATACTTGGAATTAACTCCATTTGTCCTTGTGTACAACATACACCTGACCAACCTGTTCTTTACATACACATTTAATTGGATATTTCTTTTCCTGGGCATGAATTGGATTACAATCAGACTACGATCCGCGGACAAACAAATTTCGAAGTAATTAAAAACATAATTATGTAT
>JAAXYW010001493.1:0-21232 GCA_036851895.1 Orthonychiurus folsomi | reverse complement strand
TGACGGAGTTGATGGGTATGCCGCCATAAAAATGTGTAACAATGACTAATATGATAAACACTTGCTCTCATTCACAATTCACACGGGAAGGCAATTTGCACGCGGAAGAGTGAAGATCACACCCAAAAAAAAGAGCAGACAATGAAATGAATGACTTGACGGAGTGGAAGGTAAGGTGTGAATTGCTAATCGCTGCTCGAGATCTTGCAATGAAGATTCATATAATCTTCTCAACGTCTTGTCTTTTTGTCCGTCACCACCGCCGAATCTTATTTACTCATTCTGTACTGCCTAGCCCAGCCCTACCTTGTATGTTCCAGGAATTCACCAATTTTTAATACATCAAACATTTGTGTATCAAATTATACATGATTTTCCCCTTATGCACACTATTTGCACCTAAGTATGCATTTTTAATGCTAAGATCCACTATTCTGGTCAGACATAGCGCATGCGTTGAATTGAAAAAATACGCACTTTTTTTACGTAAGTACGGTTTTTTTCCTACTAAAATTGTATTGACGGATTTGTTTTCCTTACAAAATCCAATTTATCTGTAACATGGATTTGAGTACCTTGTACTTGTAATGGAAGGATCGAGGTATGGATTAAGAGACGAACCCATGAGTTCCCCGTAATTTGTTTTAAAAAAAATGGGATCGTCAAGAAGATTATCTCACACCAACATGATTTGTATTATCATGGACCTGAAAGGAGAGCAATTCAATTCCTGTGTACCTGTGTAACATGTGAAGATTCCTGCCCAGTAGGCACGGCAGGGAAGCTTTGACGCTGACACCTTCACCGCATCGCACCGCACTGACCATGCGCAGTCGGTCGGTCGCGGTGATTCACTGGGCTGACTGGCTGGATTAACGAAGATGGGATAATTATCTATGTGCGTACAGTATTGTCAAAATGACTCCTCATGTCCGCCCCTCTGAATTCCAGACCAAATTTCCTCAACGACCCCGTCATTTCATTTCTCAACAGACAAAAATCCCGGTTTTATTCCCATCAGAAGAGGCGGCTACGGCCACGGATCATAAATTCCGAGTACCAAAGGTGCCTATGTGATGTGCCTTGAAGCAGTTTTTTCCATATTGGAATGTTAATAGGGATCGTGACATTTAAGACAATTTTAATTTTGAATCCCGTTGTTTCAAATCCTCCCGCCAAATCGGACTATAAAATTGACATTTAGGATCCTCCTCATTACATATGCAGAGGAGGAGGACACACGCCTTTTTATTGTTTGCCAAGTCCCAGGATGAGATGCATTCATCCAGATAATCTTTAAAACTGATAGTGATTGCGTAGCGCTTAGCGCATGTGCCGTCGTCGTTGGTTTTGTAATGAATATACATACATGCGTATGCGTAGGTCCAGCCGCTGAAGGGGTCATTGAACTCAGGCCAGATGAAATTTATGAGACCGCGCAGTCGCCGTGCTTCACTGGATTCCAATTGGTATTCCACATAAGTGACGGACGTACGGAAATTGAAATTATGTGACAAGTTTTTGAGATTTGAATTTAACTTAATTCGGGCCCGGTTTTTGGTGGTTAATATGCATAATAATGTGTATGCATGCGCAGGCGCAGTCGTGTACGTATTGCAGGTGGGTTGCACGTGAAAGAAAAGGGAAATTTAAAATGTGTGGATGGGATGGAGCTAAACATGGGCTTTCAGACAGGAATTCCTCCCCTCACCCAGAATCCTCTAATGATGAAATTAAACGGCTCAAAGGTGGGCAATTACTTTCCTTGATTTGATGTGGAGAATCCCGGCGGCAATTTTCAATAAATGCAATGTGCAAGTCCTACCAAACCCATGCATTCATTAGCATATACCATACAACGTACAGGGAATGAGAACAATTTCTTCGAAAAAGTGTAAAAATTAAGCATGCCATCCTCGCATGTTTGTTGTTTACTATGAAATGAGGGCCAGATGTCAAAACTTGGGCCAGTCAAAGGAAGCAACGTACAACTTTGATATTAACTCCACGTCTAGTCTTGTCTTGAACACACAACATGCTGTCTGAAGAAAAAACCAAATCTTGATATCCTCACCAAACCCACCAGGTGCATCACATTTGACAGTTTCCTCAAAATCCAATTTCTTAAGAAAAATGATAGCAAATTTTATATATGCATATATTGCAAAAAATAACTGCTCAAGTTTATGTGTGTGATTTAAATCCCCTTGGATTTGTGTCTCGCAGTGACAATCAAATACATGGATGCAAAACAATGTAAATTTCATATTCCATTGTACAAAATCCACCTCATCCTCAGATTTCAAGCTCATAAATTAATCCTCACTCACTCTCCTTTTGTCTGAACCACTATGTATGTATGTATTTTATTGGACAAAAAGATAAGTTTAAAAGGAGGTGTGTTTGGTTCGTATCTTGTAATGTATCCCTTTTGGTTTAAGTAAACCTTAAACCCAAAACAAGCCACGCTCGATCTTTCCCATCCCATGGTATACGTACGTAGACCAAAGAATTAGTCCACTGAATAAAGAAGGCGTGGTTTGAGCCATAATTATGTCAGGAATCGATTTATACTTTGTGCCATGCACTATGACTCGTATCTTTTCTTTATGAAAGGGACGAGATTTGCAGCCAAAATAAAATAGAAGATTTAATAATGACTTTTCAGCTTGAATGCGCTGGCGCTGCGCATGCGCAGTAGTAGATGGGAAAATAAGTCCACCATGTACAGTACATGTACGTACATGTATAGGACAAGACTGGACTAGTTTGCATATGAATAGGAAATGGGGACCACCGGGGATGACCGGTCGAGTTGAGATGGACTTGGATATTTAAGCAAAGCAAAACAAGTGTAGTACTTGGCCACCTTTGAAGAAGAGCATAAATTGCATAACTTAAATGGAGTCGGGAGTACTTGTCCTTCCATAGCATAAGCTTAGCTTCAGTCCAGGGGTTTTATTGCCAAATTCAAAATGGAAAAGGTGCACGACTCACAATTCACACGGTGCATTTTATTCAAAAAGTGTCAACCCAGCCACGCCAATGCTACTGCGCATGCTCATTAATCTATTTTCTAAAAATTTCAAGCTGCAATTCCACTAGCATTCCTTCCCTTACGGACTCCACGCAAAAAAAAGAAATCAAAACAAAATTTGAAGGGCACTTTGTTCGCATCTTGAGATTCGCCATTCAAGCATATCCCCTTCCCACAATTTGGCGAGGCACTGGCACACAATTAAATTTATCTAAATCCAAACATCTTTTGAGAATACGAATACCAATGGAATTCCCACGCTTCAGAATCTAACTTACGTTAGCTGACTACTTCTTTTGCATGGATGTCGATGTCTCTATTTATAATATAATACAATACAGTACGAGTGCTTAGTATGTAAAATGGCACACAAAAAATAAAGTGCAATACTCCAATGCAATGTGCAACGACCGACCACCGGCTAAGTCATCCTCAATTCATGAATTGAATTGGAAGGGTTTGGAAGTTAATTTAAGTCATGGTTTTGTTTTTGTTTTATGATTGTGAAGGATGAGGGCCTGACGTGTCAA
Source organism: Orthonychiurus folsomi (assembly GCA_036851895.1). Taxonomy (NCBI): domain Eukaryota; kingdom Metazoa; phylum Arthropoda; class Collembola; order Poduromorpha; family Onychiuridae; genus Orthonychiurus; species Orthonychiurus folsomi. The sequence goes on along the minus strand of JAAXYW010001493.1, from coordinate 17,665 downwards.
TCCCACCGCGCCGCGTCTGCGAACTGGGATCCATACTCGTTGATATGGCGGAACGGGATCAGAGTAGCTCCACTCGTCATTTCTCAATCACCATTGTTCGGATTTGACATCCGACGGAGTTCATTTGTGTAATTTGTCTATTTTTGTCGAAGATCTCATCACATTTCACTATACAATACAGTACGAGTGCTTAGTATGTAAAATGGCACACAAAAAATAAAGTGCAATACTCCAATCCAATGTGCAACGACCGACCACCGGCTAAGTCATCCTCAATTCCTGAATTGAATTGGAAGGGTTTGGAAGTTAATTTGAGTCATGGTTTTGTTTTTGTTTTATGATTGTGAAGGATGAGGGCCTGACGTGTCAATCCCGCCGCGCCGCGTCTGAGCACTGGGATCCATACTCGTCGATATGGCGGAACGGGATCAGAGTAGCTCCACTCGTCATTTCTCAATCACCATTGTTCGGATTTGACATCCGATGGAGTTCATTTGTGTAATTTGTCTATTTTTGTCGAAGATCTCATCACATTTCACCGTACTGCCACACCGAATGCGCATGCGCGTACGAAGTGTACCATTTGCATGCATAATAACACATATTATTAACTTACACAGCAATTTTTATATTGATTTGTCCCCAAATTTCAGCACTACTGTGAATGACACATGTTTTGTAGGTCCTACGATCCAAGTAATACAAAAATTACACATTATTTGTCGTGTGTGTGGATTTGCATTCCTGTACAGTGTAAACCTACCCACTGCGCCTGCGTACGTATGCGTATGTATGCGTACCCCCATACACAACGCACACCGCCTCCTTGGCATACACATGAGCAATTATAAAGGATTTTTAATGCTGACTACTGAAAACTTGCAAATGTAAAAGAAATAATGTTAATGTTGAAGAACAAAAAAGCAGGAGCAAAGGTTGCAAACTCCAACAAAGCAAATAATACATACAAGAAATGGCCACAAAATTAAGTGTGGTTGTAGTCGTAGGAGCTGTACTTTGTACTTATGCTATGACTGAGACTGCTCATCCCCCCTACCATAATTTCCATTCCACTTGGAATTACTTGAACTTCTTCTTCCTCAATATTGGTCGGACTTTATGCAAATAGGAGGTAATTTAATAGGCAACATAGAATCTATGTAAATCCAACTGGTTTCTCCCTCAATTCACAAATGAAAAATCGAGACCAAGTGTCTTCAAAACACGGAATATCTATCCTTTTGCTTAATGCTTCATACATATAGCTTACAGCCTGCGTCTGCGCCTGCGCCTGCGCACTAGAATTTGACGATGATGAAGATTCACAGAGGAAGGAATTTGGAAATTTCCACTCACTCAGATCCAGATTTATTGGAGTCAGGTGGGGTGGCGTCTTCATTTCATCTTGAATATGAAATCCCTTAAATCCCTGTCTGCGCATGCGCTTACCTCCATTTTCCAACATACACATACGTAAGCCCTACGCCTTCCTCGGCATATAGTTTTAGCCAAAATTTAGCAATGTCGACTTTATTCACCCCTCCATTACAATGTATATAGTATGTATGGGGAATCAACATGGATTGATTTAATGGGTTTGCCACAGGTGGCATATAGTTTTAGCCAAAATTTAGCAATGTCGACTTTATTCACCCCTCCATTACAATGTATATAGTATGTATGGGGAATCAACATGGATTGATTTAATGGGTTTGCCACGGGTTTTGGCATGACATTGCATTGGCTTCGGCAAATGGTCATCAAATTTTATGGAAATTAGTTGATGGGAGATAGGAGTGGGTACATTGGGGCATTTAACATGACACCAAATTATGTGCCAGACTCATAAAGTGTCTCAGAAGTCAGTCCAAATTGGACGTCTATTCCTTGACAGATAAGATATTACATGCCACNGGACGTCTATTCCTTGACAGATAAGATATTACATGCCACTCTGTTCCTTGCCTTTGTCTTAAGATTTGCACGAAAGGTCAACTCAGGTCATTTAATTTTTTTTTGTAAATCTATCAATTTGTTTCAATCCCTTTGGATTTATTTGTCATTCGTGGATCACCGACGATGCTTTCACCATTGCGCAGCCGCAGATGACGCAGCGGCCGCACCTTTCTTTTCTATTGCGCAGGTGCGCCGGCGCGCCGGCTGTGTCGTGCCGTGCCGTGCTATGTGTCAGCTGCCAATCGGCGAAAGAATAGGAGATAGAATGCAGTACATAAAGGAATAATAATTTAAGGGAACTCACATGGATGTTGTTCATAATTTGTTCCATGTTGTCACTCAATTCCCATTTGGAATTTTAAGAGATGATGTGTCCACGGTCTCCCTTGCTAGACGAAACGGGCAAGACACTGTATTTCATAGGACAGAGGGCGGGATGACACACCTTGGATTTTATGGAATTGAACTCGTAAATCCTAATGAGTCGGGTGAGGGTTTTCAAGGTGTGAAATCCGTGTGAGTTAAGATCCAAATCCTTTTTGCTCACGAGTCGGGCGCGGGCGAAGCGGAGGAGTCGTCGAGTGGGTGCGGTTTCCTGTAATAAAAAAATAATATGTAAAAATAAATTCAATGCACGACTATTTTAATTATGACGAATTTGTAACTGCCCTAATTTAAAAATTAAAGCAAAAAACTCTTGTCCTGCTTTTATTTTGAAGTTTTTTTTTCGTGTTTCGCGCTATACAATACAGGCTACCCATTCCCTCGCATATTGAACTGGCGGCTACCTCAAAATATTTAAAAAAAAAAGTTTCGTGTATTGAGCCCATTCCGAGTGGATCCCATTTTAATCGTTCATCACATTTTATCACATTTGAGGAAAGGGAGTGCATTGCACATCCTTAAGTCACCCTTAACAGATTTTTGTCCAGGAATTCAACTCGTCGAACCCGTTCCGAATTCCTCCACACACACACATCCACACACAATATTCTTAAGCACTTGCACTTGGCCCAATAAATCTGTCGTCTTTTATCTATTAGTTTTGCTGAAGTGGAGTCCTCGTCGTCGTCGTCGTTGTCGGGAAAAGTCCATCCATATGTCCACAACATGTGTAATTATTTGAGGAGCGAGCAAAAGCGAGAAAAATCCTTGCCGTAACTTTTATAATCTATAACAAAAATCCATAGACTAATTTTTTTTTCTCTTTGCTTGCAATTATGAGAACGAGTCACGTCATGTCAGAATTTGGGGATTGATAAGACGTGACATCTTGACGACTCGCGGTTGGTCCTCCTTCGTCGTCAACTACAAATCGCGTAAACAAATACAATACAGCATTCTTGGACGGCAAAACTCAGACACCCCAGGGGTGAATCTTCATTTCATTTCAAGACATATAACATTAAGAAATCTCGTTTCCATCCCTAGAAAAATCATCCCAATCCCCTTCAAAACGAGACTAATGCATGGGCCGTCGCCTTGTTTTGATGAATTTATCAATCCCCCTCATCTAATCAACACTATAAATTAAGGTAGGGAAAAGGGAATGAGCCAGTTCTTTTCTCAACTTGCTTACTTTTTTATCACCCCCGTTTCCATTGTAGAATAAATGAGCAATTCAGGAAAATACGGTTTCGTCGCCTGTCGCAAAAAGTAACAATGATAACACATGCATGCATGCATTCATCCCAATCCCCAATCCCGTCAGGAAAACCAGACATACAGCCATTACCATTACTTGGGTTGTTTGGAGATCAAAAATCAACTTGGGTCATAAAATCCTCAAACAAGAAATGAAGATTCCTTGCTCCGTGCATGTATTGTAAAAATTGCACCGCGACCGCGACCACCGTCTGCCTGTATCCAATGTCGTCCTTTAATTAACGACGGAAACAATCTAGTTTAATTCAACCAATCGACCAATCCTAGCAATAATGGCGGATGGTAAAAATCCAGGTATGTATTGTATCCATGTACATATACAGAAATGTAATTGGACTGATACGTATGTACGAACGTACGGATTGACATGCAAGTCGGTCGGAAAACAAGTTGAGGGAATCAGAAATCTTATACTATTTTTTTTATCTTGGATTTTTCTCAAATCATTTATTTAAGTACTTGGATTATAGTATCCAGAGCAGGGCTTTTCCATTTGGCAAATACGTATACAAATGCATACGGTGGCTCGGCGCGTCGGCGCGTAATTTAAACTACTTTTGAATGCTGCCGCCGCCACTGCACCGCCCCGCACCGCGGCCGCGGCCACCGTCTTGCAAAAACGTACAGTACACGTAAATTACAGCAAAACAAACTATGGGAGAGACAGACAAGTTGAAAAGGAATTACTTGAAAACTAATAAAAATCCGATCAGGTTCCCCCCAATGTAAATGGCATGGCATGGCTCGTTTGGGTTGAAAGTTTATGTTATGTTATGTTATGTGTGGTTCAAAACAAACTATGGGAGAGACAGACAAGTTGAAAAGGAATTACTTGAAAACTAATAAAAATCCGATCAGGTTCCCCCCAATGTAAATGGCATGGCATGGATCGTTTGGGTTGAAAGTTTATGTTATGTTATGTTATGTGTGGTGGCAGGTTGGAAAGGATTCATCCATCCCCTTCAATTACGATCAAACACCGGAGTTCAAAAAAACAAGTAAGTGTAGCAAAACTGCCATGGATCTCCCGTTCCGTAACCTGCAATTTTGAAGGATGGGATGCCTCAAAGTGCCCCATTTACTCATCATCTAATTCCTAACTGGATTCATTCCTCCCCTCTCCCTTCCCTGTGGCCGGGTGAGACTGACTGAAGGTTTTTGCACTTCAACTTGTGAAATCCCAACATGCAAACCTACAGATGACCGTGTTTTGGAATGGCAAATTGTTTCATCCCCCCACCATGGATATTTTTTCTCGTTACATCTTGCTTGCAAATATATAAAAATGATATTGATTCCTGCCCTGACTCCAGGGAATGAGATGCGAATGGAAGGTCACGAAAATATTTGAAGTTGAAAGGTGTGGATTTGACGAAAAGACGAAGGGTTTTCGCAATAAATCACCCAAATGTCGTTACATAGTAAAGTATGCTTGTTAAAACCTTGTTATGCAGCGGTGCGGTGTTCCATTGCGGTTTTCCACATATGTATGTATGTAAAACCACAAGGTGCATAAGACAAGTATTACACATATAAAAAACTCACCACCACTTTGGTGGTTTTGTATCACAATCCACCAAAAATCCCTGTAATAATTTCATAATCTGGAGCAAGGTTTTCGTACACAGTAATTATTTCGTACACAGACACAAAAAAAACTGATCTTTACAGAAAATCCCACCCACTTCTTCTTGTGTAGAAATTTCAACCCACAAAAAAATCCTACATCCGAAATTTACAGGGCGGGAGGGGCAGGCAAGGAATTTAACCGTCATCCTTATTATCATTAAGGCTTCTGTTATGATTTAAGGGGATCCCTTGCCTCCCATCGACATCCACAACAATGGAGGCTATGGCCAGGACACAGTTTGTTTCCCTTCAAAACTTTGGCCCTTGTTGCACTACCCCTGCAAAAAATTGGTAATTTCGCACCTTTTTTCTACTTGGAAAGGAAAACTCCTTGTTAAAAATTGAGCATAAATGTCTACGGGAAATTGATGCCCTGTTAATTGCCTCTTTGCAAAAAGGGAAAAGGTGGGAATTGAATATAATGTATCGCATAGAATACGAATACATATGAATCTTTACGGCACGGCAAATCCCCCTTGAAAATTGCATTCACATTTTATTTGAAAGGTAAATGCGGGATCCGGACATATTTATTGCAAGTTATCAGCGTGGAGTCGTTCAAATGCAATGCATTAAAGAAAATTGCAAAAGTGATCCGAACCAAATACGGACATTTCCTTTTGCTTTTCCCTTTTAACGTTTTAAATAACACAAACATTCAAGGGGCCATGCCTGCCATGCCATGGGGGACCCTCCACGGTAAATACATACACAACAACGACGGTGGGTGACAAGGCGAGGAGAGCGACGCTTTTTTACGAGCAACCCTCCTCGGCGCAGGCGCGGCGCAAAGGATGGATTTTTATTCTCATCCCACATCCCGAGCCCAGTCCGACTCACAAAACTGTAATAATACAGTTTGCTAACCGCCAAAGTCAAAGACGTTCCCCTCAAAAAAGTTTATTTATGTGCCTGTTGTTGTTGACCCCGGACTACACAGAGTGGCGGGCGGCAGTTCCCTTTTTCTTAAATGATTTAAGGACTTCTACATCCCTTCCGAAAGCTAATTTCCGAAAGGTAACATGGAACAAAGACAAGATTAAAAAAATTGATTTTGACAAGGTGAACGCGCGGTAATTCGGCTTGAATGCTAGTTTTTAAAATTTGAAATTTTGCGCCAAAAATCACATTAAAATTTGAAATCAATGACTTTAGGGTGTCGAATTTTAAAATTGTGCGCTTCGAATTTGAATCCCAGAAAGTTTACTTGTCAGAGTTCAAAGTTTTGTCCCAAAAATTACATTGAAATTTAAATTCAACGATTTTGACATACCAGAATTCAAAATTTTGCGTCAAAATCACATTGAAATTTGAATTCCAGGATTTTAACACAACTAACGTTATAAAACCCCACTATTTCTTCAAATTCAAAACTTTGGGCCAAAAAATCCTGATTGGAATTCTTAGTCCTTTAACTTTGCACTCTCAACCCATCTAAAATGTTGGGGAATGCTATAAATCCAGGAACCTCCCTGAAGTTATTGTCATTAGAAATGCAGTTCAAACCACTTCAAGTTGAAGTTTACAAGGCGAGAACCATGTGTACTCTCAACCCATCTGAAATGTTGGGGAATGCTATAAATCCAGGAACCTCCCTGAAGTTATTGTCATTAGAAATGCAGTTCAAACCACTTCAAGTTGAAGTTTACAAGGCGAGAACCATGTGATAAATTACATTGGACATGAGCCCACCGCTTTAAATCGAGCTTGTAAATTTGAGAAAGAATTTGCACGACTTGACACATTCCCATGTACTAAATCCAATCCACCAAAGTCCCCCACCATCCACCTGGAGTTGTAAAAAATAAATATGACACTTAATTTTACTACAGGCCAGGCCCAGCAAAATCCATGCATTCAACCTTCGAAACAAAACAACAACAAATTCAAAATCTGACGGAGTAATAAATAAAATGTAAGTTACGGAACTGAACTGCCCTGTGTTTTAGGGTCTCCGTACTTTTACGGATCTTTCAAAACCACTTCATTTCATTGGAACTCCTCCATCTTATCAATCACTCAAGAAATATATACAACGTAGGATATGGCAAACCCGGTTTTCCTTCATTGGAAAAGCATTCCATTCTATGTACATTACACACAAATCTGCACGCCCGCGTCGCGCCTGCGCCTGCGCTTGCGCAGGTACAAGCCTACACATTCCAAGCCACGCCGCCATATGTACTTTGCCAAATTTTAATTATATCGGAGCAACTTTTGATGGGGTCAAACTTAAAAACGTTACTGATACAAATCTCGATGCCGGCATAATTAAAGCTTCGTGACAATTAATAATTATAATTACGTTGTGTATGGATTTCTGCAGCTTTTGCTAATACATATAAAAAACAAGGCCTGTTTGTTTGCCCTCTTTACATTACGTAAACGTACAGTGTAATCTGCGTATAAAAAACTGCTTTACTAAAAAAAACAAGCGGGCAAGCCACGCACAAGCAGTTCATCTTCGTCTTGAAAGGGATTTCAAGTGAAGCGCGTGAATTATGTCTCATGAATATAGATTAGCTTGGATTGCCCCAACTTTGTGGTGCTTCATCCGCTCAAATAAATACAATCCAGATTATTAAGTGATCCTGTAATGTACACTACACATAATGCACGTACTCCTCCGCGTTTGAATGTTGAAAAGATTATCGAATGCAAATCTGCACGTACGTACCATGGCCATGGCTGCCTCAATGAAGGGGGAGGCATTCATTATGCAAAGCTGGCTAATTATTGGCCATCCTAAAGGATAATGGGAATTAAAACCTATCAAATTTAGTGTTGTTGTTGTTGTTGTTTTTCATTAAAGACTTTTTTTTGCAAGTTTTACGTACGGACGGACTCAGGTCGGTCAAATACTTTGGGTCAATTTAAAATGACTTAAAATGAATAAGTCATATATATATATTTTGGCAGGAGAATTGACGGGGGAGAATTGCACCAGCCACAATTTCCCAAAGAAGGAAACCTATAAAATTAATCATGTCAATTTTCATTTACCCATTACTCCAACGGAAGACAAAAGCCAGAAAACTTTCTATTGTTTACACACAAGAGGGGTCGTAAGATATTACAATAAATAATTACCTTGTCTTTGGTTTCCAACCTACAGGGCATGGGGCTTGCGAGGTTCGATTGGAAATTTGCATACAGCGCAGGCGCAGCAGTAAAATCCGAATAATCGTAATTAACATTTCCATTATTCTGATTCCAATCCAATGCATGGATATCGCATCGCGCGCGCTTCTTTTGTTTCGAGAAATCCGTGTGCGTGCAATATGCAAAAAAAAATAGTTAATTTTGTCCCAAACCATTGTCTAAGATTCCATGCGGGATTTTGGTGGAAATAACATTCAGGAAATTCATTCATTTTACTTGGGATCCGAATTTAAAAATCAAGTTTCACATAAAATGGCGGATTTTTGTTTTACATACAATGGCCACGTCGCGTCGCAATCGCACTCGCAAGAGTAAATTGATTTTAATAAGATATTACAATAAATAATTACCTTGTCTTTGGTTTCCAACCTACAGGGCATGGGGCTTGCGAGGTTCGATTGGAAATTTGCATACAGCGCAGGCGCAGGAGTAAAATCCGAATAATCGTAATTAACATTTCCATTATCCTGATTCCAATCCAATGCATGGATGTCGCATCGCGCTTCTTTTGTTTCAAGAAATCCGTGTGCGTGCAATATGCAAAAAAAATTGTTAATTTTGTCCCAAACCATTGTCTAGGATTCCATGCGGGATTTTGGTGGAAATAACATTGAGGAAATTCATTCATTTTACTTGGGATCCAAATTTAAAAATCAAGTTTCACATAAAATGGCGGATTTTTGTTTTACATACAATGGCCACGTCGCGTCGCAATCGCACTCGCAAGAGTAAATTGATTTTAAAGACAAAATTTGACTCGTTAATTATTTGCGTCTTGAAATCCTGATTTAAATACTTGACCAATTCAGGGTTCAAAAGTCAAGAGGGATTAAAATCCAATTGAATTTGACAATTCGTGATCCCTTGAATTCCGCCAGTCAAATGCGCGTGCGCATGCGAATTAATTCTAATTTCCAAGTCATAATCTTGCGATTGAGCACAGATTTACAAATCCCCTCGTCCTTCAACACAATGGGAGTTTGAATTTGCTTAGAAAGTAAATATAATAAAATCAAATAATTAAAATGCCGACGGCGCAAGTCCAAATTATTTTTAATGAGAAGGGAAATGCGACCGCGTCCGCCTAAAATTCAACCATTTACATTACGCGCGCATTACACTCTATGTACGTAAGCCTGTCTGTCTTGCAAAACCATTGCTGCATTTTGCTTAAAAATACCACGATTGAGGTCAACAATGCATGCATGCACAAAGTAAGGTCATATGGTAAATTAAATGTACACCCAAGTTTGGAAACTAAAGTCACTCATTTGTGGAAGTGATGAAATTAGTTTAATTTTACATGCGAAAGATGCAGGGGTTGAGTCAGCTGCTTCAAACTGTGAGCCAGTTTTGCCTCTTTTAAACTTTAAACACCATTTATTTACTTGCAAAATGAGGGCTATAATAATTATTTATTCTTGTACATATTCCCCAGTGTTTTTCTTTACAAAATTATTAAGTTAAGAAATAGTTGTGGGATTCGACTACTACGGCACCTAAATTTATCGTATGTACTTGTCCTCCCTTAAAATACTTCCATCCATAAATGAAGAACTTACTGCAGGGATTTTCAAAATAACACATAACATTACACACAATCCCTCGTTTTGTTTCCACCTCAATAATTGGATGTTTCTTATCCTTCACTGGGATAATTACAGTATTTCGTGTATTTCCTCCCTCTCACCGGACAATTTACTCATCCCATATCAATTACAGGAATTAGACCACATTTACGGCTCCCCGTATTTTAAAACCATGTTGTTCAACCTAAACCAAATTAAATCCCTTGCCTACGTTTAATTAAACTGAGTGATTGTGCTGCTAACAATTACAGTACCGTGATGGATGAATGTTCACGTACAACGTTACGTTGTGAGCAAAGGAAAATGGATGCCTAAATTGTGTCCGTGCCGTGGCGTACTGTACTGTACCGCGCGTACAAAAAAAAAGAGATGATGACGACGACGAAGACTAGAATTCCGAGTCTATAAATACATCCTCGAGCATGCGCATCTCAAGAAGACGCGTATAGGGTATATGCTATGTATGATGTGTAATGCTTGCTTTCTCTAGGTGCGCGCGCAGCCGCTCACCTGGAATAACACAAATGTTTAAAATTTTGCGCGATTTTTACGATGGAATATGGTCAGAAATTTACCGTGTTTTTTAATTTGGCTGATTGACCGCCATTTTATTTTTAAAGTGTAGTGTATTTGGGATAAAAAAGCAATATTTGTGAAAGAAAAACACCAAAAAAACCAGATTTTGCGTCATTTTGGTAAGGATTCGCAGAAAATGGTTAGAATTTTGCTAAATATTTTAATTCAAACGATCTCTCGCGGTTAGTTTGGAAAATTCGGCGTACGCGCGTGTAGTGAGGAAAAGAAAATTCCTGTACACAAAAAACATGAAAAAGCCACATTTTCCGTTCGTTCGGGACAAAAATCCGCGAAGATGAAGACAGTGACGTCAGCGAAAGGATTTGAAAATAATAAAATAGAGATGAAGTATGACAATTTGACACAGTGGAGTGGTTCCCCAAGCCCTGCCCTGTCATCCCATTCCATTCTCATTCAAATTCTAATAAACCAAACTTTAGGACACAAAAACTCCCTTCCTTCTCCCTTAAACATTTTGATAAGGAGAAGTAGAGTGACTTCAAGTGCCTTTTTCTTCTTCTCATCCCCCATTCATCCCTCCAGCCGGACTACCCATAGCCTAGTCACTCGATTTTTCACTGAAGGACGTACATTACATTGAATTCACAACAATTTCTGTACTCTCAAGTACCCATCACCCTGCATTGGGTTCCCTATCAAAATTATCCCTTCGTCTGCGCCTGCGCGGCGTGAACCTCCGACGTTGTGAACGTCTGCGCCTGCGTCTGCGCCTGGAGTCTGTCTCCTCTTTTTTTTTGCAATATTTATTTATCCCAAAATCCCCCTTTGTCCTCAATGACATTTCTTCCTTTCAAGTTGGGTGACGTCGAATTTATCAAGTTTGTACCTAAGGGATCCAAAGGGACTTGGTCCTTTTTCCAAGTCCTCCTTAAAAAATCGACTGAATTGACTGAGGGATGTCATAACAATAACATGACCCGTTCTGCGCATGCGCAGACGTTTAAACGGACGGGCGACGGGATTTTTATTTTTATTCATCATCTGGTTTGGATTTCCGACGTAGATTTTTGAAGGATCGGGATATGAAGAAAAAGTGACCCCCTTTTGTACTGGTAGATTTCTGGGGTGTCCCCTTCAGGGAGTTAATGATGAGGAGCGTTTGAATGAGTTTTCAAGTGAAGAGGATGCGCTTGCGCGTTGATCCAACTCTCTTTTCTCAAAAAGAAAATTCACAATTAATCAAGCTAAGAGGGATTCATGTAAATTACGGGGCTTCAATACATAATGTCATGGGGAAGTCGGACTGTCATTTATCTTCCCCTTTTCAAATTATTCTTACTGCTACTACTTTTCCTTACTAAAGGGAATCTGGAGATGCGCGTACGCATGCGCCGTGGTCGCGGTGAACCATTTGGGACAAATTGTGTTCTTTTCGGCTCAGTGGAGAATCCCCCCTTAACTCAATTCCATGACTTACGGACCCATGCGCAAAAACCCGTAATTGTTTCATTTTATGACAGGCGGAAAATTGTGTGTCGGAAATAAAGTTTGGGGCTCTCCTTTTCTTCTGTCATATAATTAGAGAATCCTCATCTTTTAGTACAAAAAATATGTACTAACGATTCACAAATTAAATTAAATTGTCATGAATACTACTTTCGTTTTCCAAAGTAAATCATTCTGTTCAATTCAGTATTTTTTTAATTCAAAATATCTGAGAACCCACAGCGTGTGAATTTAAACCACATCATATTCCTTTGCCTCAATCATCATACAAAAATCTCATCCTATTTTGTCATTGTTAATAAGATTCCTGATGCAACCAGTCACCCGATCCTCACTTCACTTATGCTTTTCAATTAATCAATTCAATCGTCATCGTCGTACGTAAATGCAGGAGCAAACGCTGCAAAGGGAGTTTTCTTTCATAATATTCCTTCATAAAAATCAATTCAAAGTGACGTTTGATCTGATAAAAATCCTTCCTTGCATCAACTTTTATAAATCCTTTATGATCAATTCGATCGTGGTTATCAACCCCTCATCTTTCACCTTTTAAATCTTCAGCCTTGCTGCTACCCCTTTTCCTAAAATGACGGATAATCCACGTCGTAATCTTTACTTTGTCGCCACATCCCGCCATCCCATCTGAACTTGTGTACTTTACGTAATTTTTGAACGGATCTTTGCGCTAAATACCACACTCAATATTCCTAATCCCCACCTTTTCCCAAAAAGGAATGAATTTACGTTTGCATAAATTTCTTGCCAAATATTTCGCAAATGCAAATAAATGTAATATGGGATCAGGGCCTAAGGAAATTTAGCACTTATTGTTTTCCTCAGCCCAGTAAATCTGAGTTAAGGTTAAATTATAATCGCGTAACAATGTAAGTGGCTACACACTCATACGTATACGCATGCACATGCGCATTTCAGCACTTGAGTGTGATTCCGTGTAATAACGTATTTACCTCATCATCTCAAAAAATCGCAAGTTCTTTTGTTCCAGGCGAGCGACGGAGCGGGACGAGAACAAATAATCACATTGAAATTGAAACCAAATGTGCTCATATTAAGTCATAATTTACAAACATTTAGCCCTGCGCATGCGCTCTCTGAACCGTACGCACACGAATCTCAACCTGCCCCTGAACTATTTTAAATTTTGATTTATTATTATTATAAAACTTGGCCTAATTACAAAAACCACATGCACAACACGGCAGGCACTGGAATTAAATCATCAGTGCATAGCATAGCATAACATAACATAGGATAATCAGATTAATCAGATGAGTGGCGGACCCGTACGCACGCAGAGCGGCTAATAATTTGATAAGTGACGCCGCCAAGTCCCGGCCATTTAATATGTCAGTCCACCCATCCAATTGTGTACAATTGTGTACTGACTTGTGTAATGTTAAATCTAATGCAGAGCGAAAGGTGTGAGAATACATACATAATACATCCGTCCGTCTGATTTTATCATGGATTATCTTGTAACAATATGTCCTGAGTTAAAATGGATTGACAGCAACCGGCACGGCAACGGCATGGCAAGAAAACTTCAACGGTCACATGGATCGGATCTGACAGATCAGAAAACTGACCTCGTCATCCTCTCTTTTAAAAATTCTCTCATCTCATCCCATGCCGTGGGGTCCATGTCAAACAAAACGAAGTGAACCAAAAATTTTCAGTATCTGATCCCGGGGGACAAGGATTGACGATTTGACGACAAAAAGGAATGCGCGCATGCGCGAGCGCTAGCCCAGTTTTTTTTTTCTGAACAACCGACCGACCGGTTAATAGTTTTTCTGGACCAACCACACAGGGGGAATTTGATCTACATTCGACTCGAGAAAAAACCACATCCAGGTGCGGAAATCCGACTAACAATAAATCAAAGTTGACACAATCTTTAGTTTTGATCTTTGATGACAAAACCCGCCTTCCCCGGCCCTTCTTCCGTTTAGCAGGGCTGGAGCTGTCATAACGATTTTAGGTGAGGGACATACAACCATTTATCAGGATTAGCGATCATAAAAAGATCTGGGTAAGAATTTTGATAACCCGACGGACGACGACGGAGAATTTATTTTATCGGTCGGTAAGAAATTCAAAATCAAAAAACTGTAATCTTACCTTTTAATGTGAATTTTTAATTTGTAAGCTCCTTCGTCGCACTCAACTTGCACTTTTATTTTGTTTTTTTTTTGCAAAAAACACATTCAATTCCATGAATTGTCAGGCCCAAACACAAAGTACACACACAAAAATCCAAAATCCTTCCAAAAAATCCGAAATGTCCTTCCTTGTTTCCCGGTACGCACGTCGCGTCGTCGCGTGGTAGTCGTGGTCGTCAAAATTGGCACGGCGGCCGCAAACAGAGGAGAAAGTCCAAAAAATCCGTCCGTTTTTTTTTTCTCAGCCGATATTTTCGCAGTACGGTATTTGAACAACAATTTCAACCAATAAATCCACTAATTGTTTTGATTGATTGATTAGAAATTGGTAACAGTTTTCCTCACACACACGTCCACTGTAGGCGAAGGGGAAATACGGAATGAAGTGGTAGCTATTACGGACAGCGGGTAAAATGTTTGTAGGGAAATGAAATCGGGGCCTGATTTTTGACAGAAAGTATCTCAACGCACGGGACGGACTCCGAGTCGGAAATGTTGAGGAGGAAGGTAGAAATTAATCCACAGGTAGTTTTGTGTGTCTGATCCTTTTCTCTTCATCTCTCCACATGGTCAGACCCCAAAAACTGCCCTCCCATGCCAAAGGTACCCTTTTCCCTATTTACTTACTATGTAGACTCCAACCCCCAAGTCCAACCCAGGGGGAAGACTGGGATGAAAAATACAACAATCAGATCTGTCAGGTAATCCACGGCTGTCTTCTGTATCTGTACTGTACTGGTCTTGGGGGTTAGATCATCCACATCTACCAACATATAATGGGGAATAGGATCATAGATTGGAATTAATTAGATGTTAGTAGTTAACTTATAATTGGAATTTTTGGAATTTTAAGTTTTTAACATGCAATACTTATCAAATTATGTTTTTTTTGCACTAGGGTGCACGTTAAAGTTCAATTTCACTCGTGGTTAACTCTTGAAATGTGAAAATATCACTCAACATAGATTTAATTGCTTGTTTTCAGCACACAATAATCACCAAATTATGTTTTTTTGCATTAGGATGCACGTTAAAGTTTAATTTCGCTAGTGACTAAGTCTGAAAATGTGAAAATGCACTCAACAAGGAATTATTTGCATGTTTTCAGCACAGAATAATAATCAAATTACATTTTTCGCATTAGGGATACATTTGCTTAGACTTGTATTGCTTTTTTATGTTGGGAATTGTAGGAAATGTGAAATAAATATAAAATCGTGGATTTGATACCATTTTTCATCCACAAATATGCATTTGCATTTCACATTTCATTTGATTAACTCGGCTATAAAATCGATTCAAGAAGAAATTTCAAACCTGCTTGCTCCTCCGCCGCGCCCACCAATTGAATTTTCTTTAGCATAAAAAGGGGGAAATTCCTTATCCACTCTTTTCGTCTTTCCATATAATAACTTCATTAAGCTCGAACATGAAATATAATGGAAATCCAGAAGCTTTAATTTGCTTACTGAACTGGTGGCAGTAGCAAAGCACAGCACGGCTTAACTTTCGATATAATTTTCCCACCCCGCCCGCAGTCATAAATACATTACATGCGGAGGAAGTTTAAACGAATGTTTCTGTGTTATATGTACTACACGCCAGACGAAGACTTTTCCTGATATGGAAAACATCTTTTAATTTTATTTTTGCCGAAGCAGCAGCAGCAGTGGCAATGCGCATGCGCAGCTGTACGTTTCATCCACGTCTTATGTACGATTCCAAAGTGCAAACCATTTGGATTATGGCTAAACGATGGCATTTTGACCAAATACGGGCATGGATTCTTGACACGGCAATCAAACATTGGATTTAATCAACAGATTAATTAGGGCAACTAGACCGACCATCCGCACATCAGACGAGACGAGACGGGCAGGCGTATGCTCATGCGCATGCGCAGACAGACGCAGACGGACGCGACGTGTATAATTGATCAAGATCATGCGTCTGTCGACGCGATTGGATTCCTAATTTAATTCTATGACTTCCACAAATTCTGGAATGATCCAGTTGTCCATGGCATGAAATTAATTCCATTTCTACGGTGCGGTGTATAAATGTACGGACGAAGTTGAACCAATTTCTTCCTAAAATCTGAATTGTTGTGCTTGTGGGAAGAACAAGTCTTAAAAAACTGAACCAGTCATTCTGAGGAGAGAAGATATAAAAATGTCATGTGGAAAAAGGTGGCCAGACTTGATTCAATTGATAACAAGGGCTAATGGGAAGGAATGTCGAGCAATTGAATGGAATTATTATTCTGTCTGACTGAAGGGGGATTGGGGATTCGAACTCAATCCACTGATTAATTTTGAGGAGGATTTTACGACTTTTTCCATCCACGCATCAACCCGGTTCGAGGTGAGCCAGTTCCGCGAATGTGACTGTGTATGTATGCGCATGCGTACAGTTAGTGCGTGCTTGCGTATACATTCGCATGCAGATGTCCTAATATGATGATCTCTGCTCTTAATATTTGTTTTGTCTGTTTTATTTACAGCAATAAATCCTAAACCTCATGGCTATAAAGGAAAACTGGGCCAGTTTAGCCATTGTGTTCCTCTGCGCATGCGCATAACAAATCTGCGCAGAATCCAGAGTAAATTTGTTGTCGTACGTGTGCATACGTATGATATATGCAATGCCGAGAATTTAAATTTTTATTGTAACCTGCCCAAATCAGAATTCAAATGAATTCTTCGAGTGCTGTGGAAAATACTAGTGACAAAAAATGATGTAGAACCAACACAAAACTTAAGAAAATGGAGACAGAATGGCATCATAAAATACATTACACAAACCCCTTCCGACATCCAACTATCTTTTAAATTGTCATATATAAAGTTAACCCCCACACACTGCACTACATCGCAAGGGATTGAGGAATTCTGATAATTCAAATAATTAAAAAGAAACAAGTTTTTGACACATTGGAATAAATTACAAGGGATTTTGTGGTTCACACAATACAGGCGCAGAACGGCACAGATAACATACATACATAGCGTGCAACGCGCAAGCGCAATGTACTGTACGTTAACGAGTTCCATTGAAAGATGCGCCTCACACATGCAAATCCTACACATGCAATTCCCCCAACTCACACTTTTTATTTTACTAATGTTACGTACGGTGTAACATACACAAAGTGGGATGACCCTAACATAAATACATAGTCAGGTTAGAATGATAGGGACAACAAGTTGATTTCATTTAATTTTTGATTACCATGTAACCGAACAACAACAAAAGGATGAGCTCCGTCCCCGTCCCCGTCCAACATAGCATTAACCAATCAACCAAATGACAGTCAAACATTTAGCACAAGATTTTCTATAATCATGATGAGCAAGGTGGCCGCCGCCACATGTCGACTTGACTTTCTTTAATTTATTGGTCCAAAGTAAGACGAAATCACCCAGAGCAAAACACCAC
>JAAXYW010001492.1:0-21234 GCA_036851895.1 Orthonychiurus folsomi | reverse complement strand
TGCAGGGGAGTCTTAATCCAACAAAGTAAACGTGTTCCGGGAGAGTCTGCAATGGGCCTTAAGGCCTTGTCAGCTTGGGCGGGCTTCTCAATAGAAGTTCCGACCACTGCCCTATAAACATACAACAAACAAACATACGTACGATTTTGCTGATTTGAATTTAAAGTTGTGGCGAGATGGACGCTAACCAGACACGGGACGAATTTTGTCTAATAGGGGCGAGCTAAGTTCAGGTAGCAATCACATGTTATTGGCAAACGGACAGACAGTCACGGAGCAATTTTTTTCGAATAGTGCAGAGTTGGGTCGCTCACGTAGCAAAAATTGTTTCCTTACAGACTAGCACAGCAGACAGACAGATAGTGGGCAATTGTTTTTGAATAGGGCAGAGCTGGGTCGCTCACATGGCAACCATAGTTTGTTTGCAGACGATCACCGAGAGACATACAGACGATTATTTGAACATAGTCGCGTTTTCCGTTCCAACTAAACAAAACGAGAGTTGTATTTAAGCGGTACATTCAAGTAAAACTAATTTCATTAATATAATCAAAAAACGAAAAGCGGTTAATCTTAACTTCTAAGCCACTTATATTGTTTAAACCAAACCAGTTAGGCTTCTCATGCACTCCACATTTCTTTAACTTTGTAAATAAATACATTCAGGGAACATTCTTGTATAAAAAGTCATTCTTAGTTACCCAAGAATTCACGGAACTTACTTGGCATACACCCTTGCCGGCAGGTAGGCAGGAATTACTGTAACATTCCGTGTCCTCGTGGCATAAATCCAGTCCAGCCTTTAGCTGAAAAAAAGAAACATCTAGTTTCAGCAATCAGAGCGAATTGACTGCACCAATAAAAGAATATGGGTTTTCAGCTAGGAACCTACCTGAAAAGCTTTTAATATTCCAGAAATACAAAATAATGCATAGGGCAAAAACACAAGTTGCTGATTTTGGGATTTGAAATGTTGGCACTATTTCAGTGCTGTAAATACCCTACTATATAAATATGTGAAGGTACATAGCGATAAAGTTTCGTCTCAATTTCCTGCGCACTGAAAAATGCAATTCTCTTCGCCTAAGATATGAATTCGCGACCTCACGGATGGATTAATACCGTATGGTATTATGTAAGATATCTGAAGGATGACCATATTTGTTGCAGACAAGCAAACCAACAAACTCAATATTATTGTCCAGGACATATTCTTTACCATATGCCACATGTGTTGTATTTTTGTTCTGCCTGCCTGTGTTGTTTGAATTTTTCATCTCTGGCTGAAACTTAAACAGATTTTCCAATCGGAGAAAACGAGTAACTGCTGTCTCACATGATTTTCCCAGTATTGAAGCGCGATTGAGTTCCCCGAAACCCGCGCCACCTTTGCTCTTGCATCAGCACCGCCACCTCATGTCCCCGGCCCATGCCTTATGGGCCATGCTATCTGTAGTCCAGGTTCACTTGCCTTGTGAACTCCCTGCAGTACACACGCTCCGCCAAGTCCGCTCCCGCTATAGCCCTAGCTCGTGACCCAGGTTCTGCTCCACCCTTGGTCACCCAATTGTCACAAGGTGCGGAGTGCCCGGATTTGAATCTCGAAATATTATTAAACAAATTTTTGTTGTTCAATATTGCGCTGCCCCCGCTACCGCCATTTATTATTCTGGGATTTGTGGAATTGGTTGTGGTGGATTTGCGTCCCCAAAATTAATTTTTGTGCCACCGGCCCATACAAATATATATTTGGGTGTAGGATATCTGTATCTCCCCTTGTGGCTGACCCTGCAGTGGTTCAATATTATTGGGTTTTAGGATATTGTGGGGTTTTGATTGTCCCCCTTGCCCCAACCCCATGTCACTTTTTTTTCGGAATTAATTTCTTTTGTTTTTGTGGTGCAATTGTGGTTGCCATAATTTCATGTTAATTATTTAATAAAACATTACTCTGCCCCATATGCCCTCGCATCCATTTTGGATTTTCCCAGCGTGATTAGGGACAGGCACGCCACCCGTCTCCTCAATTTGTTATTCATTTTCCGTCGCGACAATTTTCGTTCCAACAAATTGCTCACACTCCGTTCCCTTTCCTCTAGTCATTCACTACAGTTGGATTGTAATTTTTATCAAATTATTTAAATTGCCGTCTCTTATTCCCTGTTTTTCTGTCGCCACGACTGATTTATCAGCTCCGTCTCGTCCTTATCGATCATTTTCCGAATTCCAACGCACAGATAAATTCAGTTCCCGTCACCAAATAGCCCTGGCTCCCAAGGAAGCTGCTCATCTGCCAAGCCCCGACTACTATTTGCATTTTGTAGACGCGTTGGTCATTTGGTTGAGGAATGTTACAAATTTGCTGATGCTGAAGGCCGACCTCGTCCTATGCCCCGACCGCTCTTACGTACTCGTACCCGCAAGGCTTTCAATCGGCGTAGTCCAAGCCAAACTCAGGTTTCTCAAAACCCAGGTACCATTCCTCAGACATTCCCTGACTTGCCTTTTCAAAATTATGTTAATCCTGCCACGAATAATGGGTACCCGGCAACTCAGCCAGCTGCTCCCACCCAAGCTCCTATGCCAGCACCTACAATTTACGCTCCCAATCCATATACATTGGTTATTGAATTTGGTTTCCCTATTGCCCAGTCACAGCCAGCACCCACTGCACAACCTCAGTATTACGCCCAGGGAAACTAAGTAGCCTGTTGGTGCGGGACCAACAGGCCACACAAAATGCCTCATTTAATCCTAATTGCAAAATTAATTTTTCTTATTTTAACGTACGACGCTCTTGTGCTCCCGGACAGCAATTATTTCGTGCTGTTTCCAGTTCACGTGCCCACAGCTCCGCATTTGATCATTTTACCACATGCCCTACGAAATGTTCTAGCCCCGGACCAGTTTCAAATCAAAGTAGTCCTCGATTGTTGGCTCCTATTCCTGCTCCTCATTTCAATTATCCTTATTTTGATCCTCGCTCTCGCTCTGGCATCGTGTCAATTCCCTGTAAGTCCAATAATCGTAGATTCGCCCAAGTAAATTGCGCGCCAGTTCGCAATTGTACCGCCGGTTCGGTTCAAAGGTTAAATGAGCCTGTTCATGTCTTCGCTCCCACCGGATTTGTTTAGGCAAAAGTTGCCTCTGGTGCCCTGGCTCCTGTCAAGGAGATTTTTGCTTGTGATCCGGGTCCTGCTCAACCCGTAGTCACAAATTTGGCTCAGATTGCCCAAAGTAGCCCTGGACAGCTACACGACTGTCATACTGTACAATGCACAGCTCCGAAACGTTATAGTTTCTTGGAAAACTTGAGAGCTCCCGACTCTTCACTTTTCCTTCCTAAAGTTCCTAATAGTCAAATGCCAGCTCCTAAATCCCGATTGCCAAATCGAGTGTCAGTTTGTCTGCAGATCAATGAATCTATGTTGGAGTCAGAATCTGATTTCTCCAATTCTGTCAGTTTGGATGACTCAGCCCTGGAGTCCCGGTGCCACGGCACTCCTGAGGCTCCCGCTCCCGTGACCAAATCCTTTGCCAAAGGATCTTGTCACCTGGCTCCCAGCCCTAACCCATTAAATTTACCTGATAGTCCATTAAAATTTCTAAGCCAAAAGTTCAAGCTCCCGCATGAGTCCAGGCGCAAGGTACGTTCCCCAACCCTGGCTATTTATCCACGCTCCCGTACTGCGCCTTGCACTAGTCGTCGGCATAAAATGAAACCCCGTGGCCGCCCTCACAGTAGTCAAAATCCGCGTACTGCGCAAGCACTTATAGCCCCATCGCTCCCTCAAAAAATCCAGGCCCTCGCACTGGTTTTCGATACAATACTTGCTCCACTGCTCTGGACGGCCCCGGCGAATTTTGTGCGCAGAAAGTACTATTATTTGTTTTGTCTATTTTGTTTTCAGCTCTATTTGATTCCCTAACATGTTTTTGTTTACTTTATTTCAGTTTACTTGATTTCAGTCAGCTCCTTAACCTGAAACCTTGCCACTGTCCTGAAGTCAAGCCAATGTCCTTCAGTCAGTTCATTGTTCTGAAGCCCTGCTACTGCCCTTCAGCTCAATGCTCCAATATTTTGCTCTAATAGCTTGCTCCGCCCCTTTTGTTCTTGCTCGTGACCCGGACCCTGCCCAACCCGTGGCCACCCCTTTAAATGCCTACGTTTGTTTTCTACGGCCCTTCTGGCACTTCAGATTATTTGCCCCGCCCCTCGTCCTAATTTCTTCCCCATTTCAAAATTAGTACCGTCCCCATAAGCCCATTCATCTGTCGCGCTATGCAAATGTTCCCGCTCTTTTGCTCCGGTGCTTCCTTCTCCGCGCCCAGACGTCGAAGCGCGATTGAGTTCCCCTGAACCCCGCGCCATGTTGCTCCCCAGACGTCGTGGTCGACGTACTGGAAAGGGGGGGGGGGTGCTGAAGCGCGATTGAGTTCCCCGAACCCCGCGCCACCTTTGCTCTTCCATCAGCACCGCCACCTCATGTCCCCGGCCCATGCCTTATGGGCCATGCTACCTGTAGTCCAGGTTCACTTGCCTTGTGAACTCCCTGCAGTACACACGCTCCGCCAAGTCCGCTCCCGCTATAGCCTTAGCTCGTGACCCGGGTTCTGCTCCACCCGTGGTCACCCAATTGTTACAGTACATAAGCATCTGGTCTAAAGGGCAGAGCGACTGTGTGCTCTCCATCAGCATTGCGGCAGTGGTTTTCTACGATATGCTTTTCACACAATTTATCTTCCTCAGAAAATACATGGTTGTACGTACATCCGCTTCTTCTAGTCTCCGGAATTTTTCAAGTGTTGAGTCCACACATTCCCGAGAATCACCACATGAGGTGTGTTACGCCAGCAGAAGTATGACATCTCAAATAAGACAGATGTAAACAGGACTTATTAATATAATGAGACAACCAGCAATAATCAGACTTGATAGGCTGGTTAGATACAAAATAACCACTCTAGTCTGCTTCACCCATCTCTCAACACAACTCACTTGATCTACCCCCTTACCCACAGGACAGCGGTCATAAGGATAATCCATGCTCAAGTATTGGATCTGTTTAACCGAGCCATTATCCTGGAGATCAAGAAGACTGAGATTATTAATCCATATAAAAGGAACCCAGTCACAACTCAGAGAGAGAGAGAGAGTTAGGAGAGCTTCGCAAGGAGTTGGAATATATCCTTTATAAGCCTCATGGCTTCCTTTACCTTTCTGGGGACACTTTAGTCCTTACCCCCCCTGTCATCCTTTTACCTTTACTTTCCGGTATTTTAAAATAAGACAGAATATGTTCTTTAGTATTTGAACAACATATTTTAATAAAAAATATTGTCATATATCTCTAAGCAGAAACCAGTTTTATCACAACTTCTCTATCCAGATATTATATAAGAAAGTAACTGCACAACAAAGTGTACACGTTACACAACAGGTGTGATGAGGGAGCACTTGAATGGAGTGGTTCGCCGTGGGTGAAGTAGCGTGACCAGTCAGCATGCATCCAAATTTGGAATTTTGAGCAACTGGCGTGCCCGCCGGACCTTCGATGAGTCCGGGCCACATTAATGATGCAGAGACTGAAGCAAAAAGGAGAACATCGATATGGCCTGAAAAATTGAACTGAGGATCTCTAAATTCTAGAACTTTGAGATGAGGTGATTGGCAGGATTGTCGAGGAACTTGCCCTGTGATCTTCCCTGGCACCAAAGCTTGAATGTCCAATGTGAAGCTCCGAGTCCTCGGAAAAACTGTGGGATTTACACTCCCGCGAGCAATGGTATTTGAGGAACCTCCAATTTCAGCAACGCTGACGCATGTGGATTTCCTTTTCAACCCCAGCCTGTTTACACAATGTTCAGATATGAAGTGAGATTCGGACCCTGGGACAACAAAGACTAAATTCCTATTTCTCTCCAGTTGAATTCACAAGCTCGACCAACAATGTACGTAAGAGAACAACTACTTGGTTACTCGGACTTTGTGGGACACATAATGCCGATGAGACGACAGGTCCCTCGGACGATTCCGCTTAGTGGGATGAACCACCTTGATTCTGGTCAGCACTTGACGTCGGCAAGGTAAGAACTTGAGCATCCACGTGAAGACTTGTGCGGTGCTTCTCTCCAACTTCCGGCATGAAAACTTTATCCGACATTGATGGGCTCCATGACTTTTGAATAAACAATTTAATCAGACGATTCTTGGAGACCAAATCCCGTTTCTCAGGAATCGATGGATTCCCGTATGCTTAGGGTTTTGATTTTGAGTATGGAAGAGCTGCGGGAAATAAAGGATTTCGAGTATTGACTTTGGATAGAAATACAACTTCTACGTGAACTTTGCTCGATTTATTTCATGTGTTTGAGTTTGCAGTTTTCGTATCATATGGGCATATCTGAGGAGCGATTGACATTTAGTTGATGACATTTTAGGATCATCACAATTGGCGACGAGGACGGGATCCTGCTGGGTCCATTAATTAAAACTGAGTGCAATTAGTTCATTAAAATTGTGAAAAGTGAGATTTCTGAGAAAAGTGAAAAGTAAAAGAAACAGTTGGACCTTCACACCAGGATCACGAACTTCTGCGTGCAGTGCCCATTGATACAGACGGATGCCAACATCCATAACAGTGAATAATTGAATACAGTGGCTGTGATCAAACTATGGGTGTTATACTCAAGAAATCCAGGGAAGGCTAAAATGGCTACGGCGAGTGACGTCTCTACGACTACGACGTTACTCATCACACAGTGAATGATTTTTTCACGAGGGACGATAGTGCACTAACGATCTCAATCGGTGAAGAGGCAGGGAATTTCCTGAAATTCCTTTACATAGACAAAACCGGGAGATAGAAAATGAGAGAGCAAAACAGTAGAGTCGGAATCCAAAGAGGATTCAGGAAAGGAAAGTTACAAATTTTATGTTATTTGATTCGCTATTCTCGAATTTATTGTAATAAAGTCTTAAAAGTATTGAAGACCGAGTACAATAACATTGAAACGTATACAAGTTATGCATGACTCATGAATAAAGTCCACAGTGCATCTTTGCTTTTTACTTAATGTGGCCATATCGTTATGTAAAGTCCACAATATATTTTTGCTTCCTATTTAATGTGCATTGGCATACCACGGTATGAAGGCAAGGAGTATTTAAATAACATAGAAAATACTTATATGACTTCACTTTACTAGCCTCTACCCCGTTTGCTCTGAGACAAATTCCAACCCGCAACCGTTCACTGTGTCCAGCAAATAGTCGAGAGAGTTTCTTTGAGACAATGGCACAGGCTATGGTGGTAAAGAGGAGGTTGGTTGAAATCAAATTTGTTGGAGGAGCGGATGGATTCCTCCTGGCACTTTCATAATCCGATGGACTCAGGTTGGGTTTAAAATATGATAACCGACAAATACAATTGCAAACACATTCCAAAATCCACCCCTCCCACCTCACGGTGGGAAATTATTATTTTCTGGTTTTACCAAGTTTGTAGAGTACACAAAATACAAACAGAAAACATAATAACAATGCGCTATCACCAAGAGAAAACTTTACCCAAGTCCAATCCACGTAACTCTGTTTCTGGTTTATTTTATGCCTCTAAGACTTCATTGTAAGTAACACTGTTATCTCTCATGTTATCCGGTAAATCAGAAAGAGATAGCTCAAAGACTTGACAATTAAAATAATTGGGGGATTAGAAGCTTTAAAACTTTCCGCCAACGCATCACAAATTTCATTTTTCTCTGTTAAAACTTTATTATTAGAGCAGCTGCATGCTTGCATGCGGCTGCCTTATATGTCTAGATTATAACTAGATTTCTCGAAATTAAGCATTTCACTTAATTTAGATACGATCGTCGTTGTTGCCAGCCCGCAAAGCTCCTTTGGTCTTATAAATTGTGCCAGACAAACCGAATTGCTGATGCCATCCAACTATGCCTGCGGAAAAAAAGGGGGGTCAAAATATAACTGCTGGCCAGCTAAAGGATCCTTTACTTGTTAGCGCATTAGTACAACATGATGACGGCTACCGCATGCTTAAAGGAATAAGTGGCTCCCCTGCTTATTGGGAAAACTACCAAAAGAATGTGATGGCAATGTTGCGGCAGCTGGGTACCCCAACACTCTTCATGACATTTTCTGCGGCCGAAACAAAATGGTCCGAACTTCTCATCAATTTGTCTAAAATCATGAACGGGGTCGAGTTAACTGTCGAAGAGGCTGAAAATCTTTCATTCAAGGAAAAGTCCGAGCTTATACGAAACGATCCTATAACTTGTGCCAGAAATTTTGACCACCACATCAGATTATTTCTGAATTTATTGCTAAAACCACCCAGAGGTATTTTCAGTGAATACAATCTAATGGACTACTTCTTACAAGACGAATTTCAACAAAGAGGATCACCACATTGTCATGGTCTGTACTGGCTTAAAGACGCACCTATATACAAAAAAAGTTCAGAGGAATCAGCATACGCTTGCGTGAAATTCATTGATAAGTACATCACCTGCGAAAGAAAGGAGATAGACGGCATGGACAAAGTCATTGCAAATCAGATCCACAAGCATTCCCAGACGTGCAAGAAAAAAGTTAAGACTGGTACCATATGTCGCTTCGGATTTCCAATCCCGCCAATGGACTGCACCACAATTCTCTTGCCATTAGAAGACTTCTTGGACAAGGATATTGTAAAATCAGCCAAGCAAGCTTTTCTCAGCATCAAGGCCGAACTAAACCAAATTGGGCGTGATTTCCAAGACATTGTAAAATTCTCAGATTTTTTTGGACAACTACGCTTGACAAAGAAAGAGTATCTGATGGCTGTCCGGTCCTCCATTAAGAGACCGACTGTATTTCTGAAGAGGTCAGTGAATGCAATATTTGTCAACCCATACAACGAGACTATGCTCAAGGCTTGGCGTGCCAACATGGACATCCAATTCATACTGGATCCATTCTCTTGTGCTCGGTATTGCGTCTCTTACTTGGCGAAGGACGACAGAGGTGTGTCAAAGCTATTAAGGACTGTAAATGAGGAGTGCCGTAGGGGTAACGTCTCGGTTAAGGACAAGTTACGCCGATTTGCTAATACATTTACAAACTTTGTGGAAATAAGTGCCCAGGAAGCAGCCTATGGGGTGTTAAGTTTTCCTCTTGTCAGGTGCAGCGTTGCAACGGAGTTCATAAACACAAGTCCACCAGAACAGCGAGTATTTCTTGTAAAACCTGTAGATGTAATTGCTAACCTTCCTGACGAGTGCAAGGAGATTGCAGCAGAAGGTGTACTGGCACGTTATGCGACTCGGCCTGCTGAACTTGACGACGTGTGCTTGGCCGACTTTGTCGCCCTTTTTACCTAAAAGTCCGAGGATCATGCATGTCTTGTGGTGATTGACAAAGAATCTGGCTTGGCTACCCTCTACGATACAAATAACCAGACTTCGCAAAGAGATTTGATCAGGGATAGGTTGAACAAGCGACTGAAACGAGTTTTAGGATTTTCGTGGGAGAATATGATTGAGATGCTTGTACCAACGTAACTAGTCCTATTTTTATTCATTTTTCTATTTATTTTCTATTTCCTTTAATTTCTAAATTAGACTTGAACCTGGCTGTTCTTTGGCCGCAGCAACTATTATCCGACTTACGATTGCCGGCATGGACTTGCATTTCTTCGACAAAAATGATACGCGCAAAGAAGCAAATGATAGAAGATACAAGCATCTCATGATTACCAAGAAACTGATCTCCCAACCTAACTAGGTTAAATGCCGAAGAAGAACTAAGTTTGAGTTAGTTGCATGTAAATTATTCTTGATTAAATTTCTGTTTATATTTATATTTAATTTGGTTTGATTGGTTTTCTGAGGTTGCGTGCAAATAAACAAAGGAGAGACATAGAGTGCATGCATATAACGCGCGAAATGTTTAAATCCATTCCTCCGTGTCCCTGACCTGTCTGCTCCACATCCCATTTCAACTGTGCGAGAGACTGTGTGTGTGTGCATTTTGGGTGTTTGTGTTCTGTACATTACGGGTGCTTGTGTTGTGTTGGTTTCATACGGTGTAGCCTGTCGTGTAAGATTACTGCATGCAATTTGTATCTGAATTTATGTTTAAATGCAAGATTGTGTGCATGATTGATATTATAAGTATGCCATTATATTGTCATGAAAGAATGAAATGTTAGCTTTGCAGCTGCTCTTTTCGATCTCTGCTTGCAGAGTTTATTTTGTTTAATGTGAGAAATAGCAGGCAGTTTAACGTTGTTTGAATGTAAAGTGGGGAGTGTATGTCCCTATATCGTGTGTGTAGGGAAATTACCCAACCTACAAGCATGAAGCGCTATGTAGGTACTCTAGTATTTCTTATTGTTGTCTCAACGCTACTAGCGAAACCAAAAGGATGCAACGGTTTAGCAAGTTATCACGTTCTTCATCAACAGTGCAGTGCAAAATGGGAAAGTACAATACCGCATCCAAAACAGTGCAAATTCCCAAATCATCAAGTGGTGGGAGTTAATGACGACAGGCAGAGGTTAACACACGCTGGCACGGCAGTCAATGACAGTTGTAATTTTTCGTCTCCTTTCCATAATCCTGTCCAAGTAATCAATCCTAATAATATTCCTTATCTGATAGAAAAGATTACATTGCGACTGCCGAGTAAAACAATTCAGCGTGGCAGTAGACGACTAAGGCTTGTACTGCTACTTCTCAGTGGCACCAATCTGTTGAACCCAGGGCCGACATGTATAGTATGCGGAAAGGACGGTCTAAAGAATAGACGATCACTACAATGTAACGTGTGTTTTATGTCTTTCCATCGAACTTGTATTGTGCCAGTTCATCCATCTTATCAAGTCTGTAATGAAGCCGACCGAGGCCTGTGGACATGTGGAACATGCTCTGCAAGCGACACTAACAGCCAACAGCCAACGACCCCAGTATGCAGACTATGCAACAAAAGCCAAAAGAAATGGATAATAATACATTGTGACAAATGCTCCGATGCTTATCATCGTGCTTGTATTAATCGTGAATACAACAAACCCAGCCTAGATGAATGGACATGTAAAGCATGCGAGAATTGCTGCGCCCCCACATCCCCTCTTCAAAAACTGCTATCTCAACCTTTCGCAATTAAGACAAAGCTTAAACGAGGAATCAAAATAGGACATGCAAACTTGCGAGATTTCATGTCAAAAATGAAAAAGGACGACATCCACCAAATTATTAATCACTATAAATTCCATGTATTTGCAATAAGTGAGACGTGGTTGACTAATCAAATACCTGATGATGAGATTGAAATTGATGAATACCAGGCATTCCGACTCGACAGACCCAGTATCAAATCCCATAAACAAAGAGGATCTGGCCTGCTGATCTACGTCAAGAATAAATTTGAAGTTCAGATTCGTGAGCAGATTTTCACCTCCCCAGTGGAAGCATTGTGTATCACCATCAAAAAGGATTACCTGCGACCAGTAAACATCTTACTGATCTACAGAGTAACAACAGAGACGAACACCTTCATAAATGAACTCGAAACCGAACTTGCAGCGTGCAGCAATAGCGAAACCATAATCATAGGGGACATGAACCTTGACCAGTTTCAAGACACTGGCAAATCAAAAAAGCTGAAAGACATCATTGAGCAATACAACTTCACACAAATCATCAAAACACCAACAGGATGCTCAAAAACATCTCAGACGCTGCTCGACCTGATCATCACAAACCGACCCGAACATTACAGATCAGCGGGAACCTTGTTCGAAGATGTCGCCGATCATGAAATCATCTACACAGTGCGAAAAATCCGCAAAACCACTAAATGTGCGCCAAAGACCGTCACTATACAATTGTTCAAAAACACCGACACGGCAGCAATAAACAAAATGATAGAGAATGCTCCATGGTGGATCTTCGACTTTTGTAAAACAACAAACGCAAAGTACGAGATGTTTATAAGAATAATCACATTTGTACTTGACATACACGCTCCCATGAAAACTATACGTGTCAAATGCAATCGGAAGAAATGGATGAATATGGAATACGATGCTCTAAACTACCATAAGAAAAAACTCAAAAAAGAGCAATTCGCACTAAAGGAGAATCTGACTGGGATGAATACAAAATTGAAAGAAACAAGGCCACCAATCTCAAAATGAAATACAAATCGAGATCCTTTGAAGAATTGGCCAAAAAGTGTCCAAGTGAATCCAAAGAAGTGTGGAGACTATTTAATAGTGAAATTGGAAGAGCCAAAAAGCAGCATCCAATTCCTACATTAATAATCAATGGTGTGCCCATAACTGATTTGAAGATCAAACTCGACACCCTGTGCAACCAATTCCTTAAAAAACAAAAACAGCACTTGACAAAATACCCGGACGAGCTAAGACACGTAATTCCGCACACCGGGCTAGATCCAATCAAGTTCACACCGGAACTCATCAAATCAACTATCATTGACATGGATCTCAACAAACCTGCCGGAGCCGATGAAATCCCACCAAAATTCTTTAAAGTATGCGCAGAGTCCATTTCCCCTATACTGGCATCACCTTATACAAATATTATGGAAACCGGAGACATGCCATATCAGCAAAAAAAAGCACTAATCTACCCCCTGTACAAAAAGAAAGGTCAGAAGAGCAGCCCAGCTAGCTATCGCCCAATTTCCATCTTACCAACTGCTGCCAAGATCCTAGAAAAAATCATCTGCCACCACTTGACACAATTTCTAGAAGACAGTGACCAGTTATGTGACGAGCAACATGGCTACAGGAAAAGTAGATCTACACTAAGTGCAGTGCTAAAGTTGTCTAATGAAATAAGGAGCGCAGGCGACAAGAGGCAAATCACTGGTGCAATCTTCATCGACTTCAGACAAGCGTTCGAGAATGTGGTTCAAGAGCTACTAGTAACAAAGCTTAGCGACACTGGAGTGGGTGAGCACTATACAAAATGGTTTAACTCGTACTTTGAAAACAGACTTGTGGCAGTTAAAAAAGAAAATATCCGATCTAAAATGCAACAGCTAGTGAGTGGGACTCCACAAGGTAGCAGCTTATCAGGATTGTTCTTTGCACTTTACAAAATGTATAATATATGCGGACGACTTAATTCTATATACATGTAGTAGTAATGTGAGCGAAATACAGGAGAAGCTGCAAGCTGAAGTACAGTTAATCCTAGAATGGTGCAGGTCAACAGGGATGAGTATTAATACTGAGAAAACCAAAGTAATGATGTTCAGGCCGTCAAACATCAAGTGTCTGGAAGAGATAGAAATAAATATAGACACGGAGCAGGCAGAAAACGTTAAAGAATTCAAATATTTGGGAGTAGTACTAGATGAAACGTTGTCGTTCTCTAGTCATCTGAAGAAAGTATGTAACCAAATGATCTGTAGAATGTATACTGCTAATAGATATAAACAATATTTCTGCACAGAGTGGAGAAAAGTTTTCAGCACTTCATTAGTGCTATCCACTTTAGATTATTGTTTTCCAGCTTGGGGAAACTTGCCAAAAAGCAGTTACAATCGAATTGACAAAATAATGTTTCAATTAGCAAAATTAATACTTCCAAAGGCTAAAGTAAACTTAGATAAGTGGGCAACATTTGAAAAGCTCAATTGGCTGAGCGCTGGGGAGAGGTTTGAATTATACAGCCTCGAGTTCATATACAATCATGTAATAAGCAAATCGCCCTTGAACAGATGGTTTAATGAGTTTACTAAGAAAAGTGAAGGTGTAACGCGTAGAAGTAATGACCTGGTGCTTCCAAGACTTAAAACTGCATTTGGCCAGCAATCATTCTTCTATCAAATGGCAAGCACCTGGAACAAGCTATCTGCTTATGGTGGGTACACTTATCTTTGCTATTTAAACTATGGTTAAACTTATCAAGGTAAAAATTACCTTTATTTAATCGCGCTTGTGCTAGAGCTCTAAGCAGCATATATGGCAAATCTAGTTTTAGATATTTGGCAGCTCCCTCCATTGTCGTCATATTTAAGTAATATTCATAGTTCTCTGATACACGCATTCTCGCAATATCCTCTTGTCTACTTATATCACTTACAGTTTGTATTAATTAACAAGCTTGTGCTGCAACCAATTGAATACTTTGCTTGAATACTCCCATAAATATGCGAAACCGAACCGTTCCATTTGGTGTTTCATCTCTAATGCCCAATTATATTCTATTTTCTGCGCTGGATACCTTCCACAAGTTATTAATTTAGTCAGACATAATCGGGGATACCTTCCCTCATCCATGCATAATATCTTTAGCCAATATTTAACTGCTTGCAGCATTATTTTCGGTTCAAAACATTCCATACTAGTTTCAAGCCTAAGAATATATCCTGGCACACTGCTTTGTAAACCCAGAATTCTTTTAATGAAGGTAGCTTGTACTGTTTTCAAAATATCATAATATCTTAAACCCTATATATGACTAGACTACAAAACTGATGACAAACAAATGGAGTTAAATAATTTTATTTTTGAGTCTCAAGATCTTATTTTACCCATAAATATTGTTTTCCAAACCGAATTCATGGCCCTCATTCTTTTACTTTTAAAATGCGTAGCCGCCTTTCTAAACACACAATGACTCGAAAACGGCACTCCCAAATAAATATAATCCGAAACTATATCTAACTTCCTATTGCCGTATTTGAAGATTTCTTTTCTACTCACTTTGCCTCCTTTCCTAAAAATTACTATTTTAGTTTTTTCAATGTTGACTTTTAAATCTAAATTATTGAAATACGTATGCAGCCGATATATTTTCATCTGCAGCAAGAATGCGTTGGCCGCAAGTACAACCATATCACCTGCGAACATTAAAATGTGTAATTGGAGGCTTTCTAAAAATTTTATACCAGAAAAAGGTTGACTCTGCACATAGTCCTCAATCTCTGTTATGTATAAGCTGAAGAGCAATGGAGATAGGACTTTTCCTTGCAATAAACCTTCTGTAATGTTAATTACCTCCGAATGCCCGTTCTCCAAACGTATTTTAGTTGTTGCTTTACCATAAAGACTGCTTAGAATTCTCAAGATTTTACTTGACACTCCTAATTTGTTTAATTTTGACCATAATTTAAAATGCGGAATGGTTGGGAATGCTCTGGCAAAATCAATGAATAGGGCATAAACTTTAGACCTTTTCCCAGTTCAGCCAATTTGAACTCCTGCATTTAAGGTGAATATTTGATCCTCACACCCCCGTCCTTTTCTGAAACCTCCCTGCGCCTCTAGCAAAACACCAGCGCCTGTTGCTCAAAGAGCTAGCCTATTGTGCAATATTTGTGTAAAAATTTTTAATATTGAATTCAAAAGTGCAACCGGGCGGTAATTGTTTGGATTCTCAGCTTCCCCTTTTTTAAACAGCATAACTGTAATCGAGTCAGCCCATTCACTAATGCAATTTTCACTGTCAAATACACAGCTAATAATTCTATCTAGCAAATAATTCCTTGCTTCTACTGGTAAATTATGAAAGAACTCATTTGATACTAAATCCGGTCCTGCTGCTTTTCCTAATTTCAAACCCTTCACAACACGGCTTAACTCTTCTAGTGTAATATCCTGATCTAACATAGGGTGTCTAGCATCACTGGACTCTTCTGCTATGTTCCCTACAAACGGTGGCATGATCGATTTATAGTAGCGCTCTCATTCCTCCCCACTAATCTGGTTTGGTTCATTTGGTACAAATATTAACCTTTTTACAACTGCCCAGAATTCGGCTGCTGACTTGCAGTTGTTCAATTTCTCATTGCAATTCATTTTGTGATTTCTTTTCTTGCTCTTATACAAAACGTGTACATCTTTTCTCTAATCCGCAAACTTTTCCCTCTCCGCGTTTCCCCATTTTTTGGCCTTAGCGTATTTAAGCATTTGAATTAAATCATGTCTTCTGTCATTGCATTCCTTGTCGAACCATGGTTTATTATTCCCCTGAGTCATGTTATGTAATTTTAGTAATCCTAGCTGATTTCCAACGGAATGAATTGAGTCTTTAAATGAATTATAACTCTTGTTAAATTCCGATGCCTGCAGTTCAGACGTTAATCTTAAATTAAATTCCTCCGCAACGTCCTCCTTCCATCTTAGACTTACTCTGTCTTTCATATTTGAGTTTGCTTCATTATTACTAGCTATTCTAATACTGCACGGGAAATGGGTACTCCTTGTCACCGGTAATTTTCTAAAACCCGATACCACAATTGCCGCACATTGGTTACAAAATGCCAAGTTAATAGTGCTTTTTCACATTTGAGTTTGAAAAAGTGATCTCCCCACACAAGTCACCCCGCGTTCTTCCATTTAATAATAAGAACCCCAACTCATTCATATTTTCCATTAATGCTAACCCTCCTTTGTTTGAAATCTCATCCATTGATGTTCTATCTGCTTGTACCATCCTTGTGAATGACATTCCTCCAACTAACCCAGACTCCTTGCCAACCCTTGCATTGAAATCACCAAATATTATGATAGGAATGCTATCGTAATTTTCATTCAATTCCTGCAGTCTATCTTGCAGCTCACTTATAATATGGTCATACTCTTTACCTGGCTGTATATATGCATTTACAATGACAAGCTCTTGCTTTGGATTTTTCCTTGTCTCCAAGTGCACCATCATAAAAAAACGGCAGTTTTGCAAAATACTGCTCTTAAATGCTAATTCCCTATACTAAATTGCTAAACCTCCTTTTACTCTACCTTTAGTACTAATCCTGACCCCATGCTCTATTAGTCCTTCATAACCTCTTAACTTAACCAACTTGACATCCTTTGACGTCCAAGTCTCCGCCAAACAAATAATGGCATGCTCTAACATAGACTTTAACTCCGCGCTATCCATAGTATTAAATCTAAATAGAGCGTCTATATTCCAAAATACTAACTTAATGTTACTGACACTCTTAACTATATTTACTTGTATCCTTGTTTTGTACTCCGTGGGCCCGCATCCTCAGACTTGTTCGATGGTATTCGCAGCTGGGTCAAATCAAAACTTCTTTAGCAGCTGGCCGTTCTTCCAAATCTTCATTTCACCGTCTCGAATTTCTTTTCTCAGTCCCTGTTCCACAGCCCGCTACTCCTGGAATTTATCCCTCAGCATCTTCTCTCCTCCACGCTCTGTCTGGTCATCATTGATAAATAAATTCTCGCCTCTAATCGCTTTTTCCCAGCAAAAATAGCCTTTTTATTCCTCATGCGCAGAAGCTTAACAAGCACAGGCCGGTTTTTGCCTTGGTTTGGTTTCCCGAGCCGAAACAAATCGTCAATTTCTGCATTTTGCACAGACGTCTTTGCAAACAGCTGTTCAATGGCAGCAATCAACCCGGCTTGAGTTTCACTCGATCCCTCTGGTAGGCCTTCAATAACAATGTTCGTTTTTCTCATTTCTGAAGACAGTTTGTGCATGCTGAATTTCAAGTCGGTAATGTCTTTTTCCGTCTGCACAATTCTTGTAGTTAAAGTTTCCTGCAGCTGGGCTACCACACTTTCAATAATTCTTTTCTCCTGTTCTTGGAGGAGTTCTAGCATCTCTTGCTTATTCATTTTGTCCAAATTAAGCGAAGCACTTGTCATTTTTCGACACTTTGCGATTTGTTTTGAATCTGGCGATGGGCTGGAACTTTCCGAACTAGAGCGTGGCTGTTTGCTGTGCGGGGATCCTACTTTATCACCAATCGGCATTTGTGTGCACTCTTGCCTGCGCTCAGTAAGTGTAATAACTTAATGTATGACTACTCAAATGAATGAGACCTATGCAGGGACACATCCTTCTCCGCTGAAGGCTCAGCCAAGAATCTGGTCTTATCTATCTATCTAAGAATCCTAGAACCTAACCGAACCAACTGTTCGCACTTTACCTCACTTTCGGAATCTTAGATGTCGCCTTAATCACCGTATTTTTAATTTTGCTCTTCTTCTATTTTAAACGACGATGGCAAATTACCTCCCGTACTCCTCAACCTCCTCGGGATGTAATCTACTCCACACCTTCACATTATGCTCCAGCAGTGAGTTCCGCACCTTTACCACCAGTGTACCCGGGCACCAGCAATAACGTTATCTCCCCAAGTTTAATAATGTATCCCTTTCTACCTCTTATGTAACTAGGGATGAATAATTATTTTCTTTCCTTTTCACAGCATAACGTAACTACATAACGTTTCTTTTCTCATTTTAATTTTGTTTTTGCGGGACGCAAAAATCTTAAAGTGCGGGCTGTTATGCACAAAGCATATACCCAATTAGCTTAATGATCTTTATCATTATTTTCCTCAATTAACATAATTGACTTCCTCATTAGACAAACCGTTAACCAATACATAATCTGTATATTCCCTTTCACAAGGTCTGATAAGAATGCTAATGCATTACAGACCATAATACCCACACCTTAGTGCTTATCACAAACTCCCGTTCTAGTGTAAACAAACCCACAGTGTTGGGGAGGTTGTAAGGTGTATGAGATGAAATGCGAAGGACTAAATGTTTAGTACAACTTTAGCCTTGCAATGTGAATTGAGTAGATGATGTGATGTGAATATCGGAAAGTGATACTTTCTAAATGGCTATGGATGCCTGGATCCTTATGGCCGTGTGCTTGTAAATTAGAAGTAGGCGTACAAGAATAAGTCGATTTTTTGAGGTTGTATTCAAATACCCTACAACTAAAATTTACAGAGAGAGAAATGAAATGTCTTACTCGTTAGAGAGGAAAAGCACGAATGATAAAATACAGTGACTTTAGTACAAATGAAAACTTTGGATGGCAGACACATTTCCTGTTGACTAATTAACTAGTCTGAAAAAACAACATTCTTAACTGGAAGAATCGTACGATAAACTGGAAATAAACTTGAAACTAGACGCAATTATCAATTACGTCTCGGGGCATATTGGCGACTGATTGACTAACGAAAATGATCTTTTACGGCACTGTCAATCAGCCAGACAGGGGACAGAATTCCAACAAATTAAATATTCAAATTAGCAAGACATGAAATGATATTCACTTGTTGACAGAATGTTGATAGGGAGTATGTATGTATATTACGAGCCAGTCAGGATAGGAGGATAAGGTACCCACAAGCTACCAGACATGCAGATCAGGCCTTCAGGCCCATTTCCGGTCAGACTCGGCGTGTTTACACACACTGGAATGTGCGCCGTTCTCTTAGTGGCTGCCAATAACGCTTGATAGTCCTTGCCCATGATTGCAGTACTGGAGTCCGCACCTTATACCTACAGAAGGCGACGTACAGGCGCGTGCTTAGACGGGAAAGGACAGAAAACCATCTAGACGACAGCCCACGGCCCTCCGTAAGTTAGGCTGGAGTCCAACCACTCAAGGGAAGGTAGACAGGTTTCAGAGGATAGCAGGTGGAGAGTCGAGAGATAAGGAAGGAGAAGGAATTTGCTCTCGCTTACTGCAAATTGCATATTTGTGTCATTCACCAGACAAATTTGCAACGTCATAGGTCTGGGCCCATACATAAACCTAACCAGTGACTCAATGCTTAACACCCTACCAAGGTAGGCTCTTCTTAGTGAAAGACAAATGCAATCAATAGTTTAGCACATTAAGTTAATTTGCGAATCGACGGAGGATTGAACCCAGACGTCGCCAAACATGACGGCAATCTAGTATTGAGGACAAGACCACTACGCCACATAAGCTCGACTTTGATAGGGAGTAGGTGAAAATGCAGTTGAACGATTTTACATCCGATCAGACGAGTTTGCTCCCAGTCAAATGACTTTACTCCCAGTCAAATGACTTTACTCCCAATCAGATGAAGTTAATCCCAATCAAGTGGATCACCTCCCGAACACACAGATAAGCTCATACAACTTCCTGGTTAATGTCTAATCAGATCAGAATTAATTGCCCTTAAGCATTAAGCAAATGTATTTAAAATTAAGTATAAATACGATCGACTCCTCACTGTTAATTCGGAGTCGATCTAGCCAACTTCCCTTACTACTACCTGTAGTAACCCCTTGTAACCTTCCCTTTCAATTCACTTAAATAAACCCTTCAGTCAGTCCTTATTTTACACTTAAATATCAAAGTCCTTTGCCTCATTATTTATCCATTGCCGTACACAACATTACTCCCTCAAGTTCTCCTTGGTCTTCCCTTGTAATCCTAATTCGGAAACCAGACGCAACATTCCGCTTTTGTTGTGATTACCGCAAGTTAAACGCCGTTACCAAGCAGGATATATATCCGTTGCCACGAATCAATGATGCGTTAGCTCGTATGGACGGATCCAAGTTTTTGACTACTTTGGATTGCAGACAAGGATTTTATCAGGCAGAACTTGACGACGAGGATGCAGAGAAGTCAGCATTCTTGACCCCGGATGGTTTGTGCCAATGGACTGTCATGCCATCTGGCCTCTGTAATTCTCCTGCAACATTTCAACGCCTTCTCGACACTGTTCTCGGAACACTAAAATGGTCCTTTGCTCTCGTCTACGTGGACGACACAATCTGCTCAGTCCGGATTTCGATATTCATCTCACCCATATCCAGACTGTTTTGGAAGCATTTCGCCGAGCAAACCTGAAACTCAAGCCATTAAAATGCACCTTCGCCAACAACAAACTTCTATATTTCGGACGCATTTTGTCTCAGCAAGGCATTTCCGTTTATCCCAAAAAAGTTTCAGCCATTGTACAAATCCCAATTCCAGCTGACTTAAAAAGAGCCCAATCCTTCATCGCAATGTGCTCTTACTACAGACGATTCTTTCATCGCTTCTCCATCATTGCTCGACCACTCCTCGACTTCACTGGCAAAGATGTCGAATTCTAATGGTCCCCAGAAGCTCAGCAAGCATTTGAAGAACTAAAACACCAGTTAACCACCGCTTCCCATCCTTGCCTTCCCCAACCACACCGTCGGATTAAAATTTCACACGGACGCCGGTGGTTATGGATTAGGAGCTACTCATCTCCAAACCCAAGAAGGAATAGAGCGAGTTCTTCAATACGCTTCGCGAACCGTTAACAAATACGATGATTTGGTGTTTTACTTAAATGGGACTGACAGTAATTTAATCTTAAACACCTTAAAGGAATTTTTTATCAAGTTAAATGAATGGTGTCAGCTCAATTTACTTCCTTTAAATTTCGAGAAAACAAAATTC
>JAAXYW010001491.1:0-21248 GCA_036851895.1 Orthonychiurus folsomi | reverse complement strand
GGTATAATACGACTAGAATTACGGAATAACATTGGGATATGCTAAATGCATGTCGTTCTATTATGATCACCTATCGACAGTAGCAATTTTAATTTGGGGTATGAATGATTGCTGGGAGAATTGTGGAACCATAGAGTGAAATAATGTTAATGCCAGCAAGTGGAATGCATGGACTGAGGCGACGAATACCATTCAGCTTTTTGCTTCAGTTTTTTTTTCTCTGTTTGAATTTCCCTCCAAATTTGTCAACGGAGACGGACAGACGCCAAGCCACGCGCTGTTGTAGAAGTAGTACAAGAAGGCAGTGAAACTCCCATTTCATACGCTATCAGCTCCAAGCTTAACAGGACAGAAACTTTACTATTTATCCCTATTATCAGCAACTAGTTCTCACCGTATTGGTGAAGTGAAGAACTGCCTTTGAGTATTGCCTTTCTTGAAATTGGTTTAAAAAGGAAAGAACATTCAAAGAAGAAACCTGGATTGAAATGAAACCAACAGGAATTAAATCAAAGGCTAGTAACGGTAAGCAGGATAATAATCATTTCGAGAATTTTAAGAAGCAGTAAACTATAGAAATAATAAAAATGCAAAACTAAACTATTGCTTCATTTACTGTTTATGTGGCCGTAATGCTATAAGTTAGTAGGGCATTTAGTTAGTGCTGTTTACTTATGACTGCAGGAATTGGGAAATGGATGTATTAGCAGAAGAAAAAGAAAACGGCAAATTAATTCTTCTCGATGCTTTTTATTTCAGGCTCTTCGTCGAATTCTAAGAAAAGCAGGAAGTCCCCTGCTATGCGGTGTCATTGGACTGATGCAGCGACAAAATTCCTTTTTAAAACTCGAACTTCATTGATACCAGAATTTGCGGAATCAAGAAATAGACTTCATTGGAAACTAGTGTCGGATATGCTGCGCAAAAGAGGATATCACTATGCTGCAAGCCAATGCTCCAGCAAGTGGTTGAATTTGGATGTCAGCTTTCGAAGCCACTTAAAAGAATTGAGTGCGGGGAATCCTGGCAGCAAACCCACTTCTTGGAAGTTCAGCAAAGAAATGGGAGCGTTCATATCTGCCACACAAGCTTTTAATGCCCGTTCGGAGAACAAACCTATCATTAAAATTGATATTGAGGAGGATTTTAAACCAATTATTCATCTAGACCACAAACAAGATATTTCTTCGCAAAAACAAGAAAAAACGGAACAGCAATACGAATTTGTGAGTGTTGATAGTTGCTACGGTGAGTCCCAAGGAAATGGCTTGCTGGCGACAGGGATGGACTGCATAAATCAAATGGATACATCTGATCCGATCAATCCGCTGGAGGAAATAGATGAGAAATTTGAAATTGGCCACAACTATGAAAATGAAGTGCTTAATTTGGTTGTGGAGGAGAAAATTGATTTGGCGTATCTGCAACAGTATCAATTGACTGAAGCCATACCATTTACCACCAGCAATCACATTTTGCCACCAAGCACATGCACGATTACGATTGATGATGAATGCAATGATCAATCAACAAATCCACAATGCACAAAGAAGAATAATTCTCCCACAAAAACACCGGGGAAAGTATGTTCGCGTAAAACTATTGAAAGACAACTTCCTTCCAGTTCGGGCTTAGCACAAAGAAAATGTCGGTCAGATGTCTTACGGAATGTTGACGAGCAAGATCAACCAATTACCCACGAGAAGTACCGGAAACTAATACGTAAACATGAGGTCAAATTAAAACAGAATGCTGGTCAACAAATGAGTCACGCTGCTAAGAAAGCGCCGGATTTGGAAGTGGAAGGCTGCATTATTGATGGAAGGGAAGACATTGGATATTCAATCAATGAGCATGCAATGGATGCAATTGTGCAAAATGAGACCGCCAATGGTAAACAGAAAATTGGTTCAGGAAAAAATCAACGCAGGAACGGACAAACACATGTTGAGAAAAGAGAGTTTAATTTAAGGTCTTCACTACCACCACCACCGCCGTCAAAGGAGCCTGCTGGATTGGATGGCAACTCTCTCGGCGAAGGTGAACCTTCGTCTGAATCTATTCAAAAGAAAGACACGAGTGTCCAGACAGATCGAGAGACAATCTTAATCTTAGAAGAAGAGAACGCCGAGCTTCGCGCCAGCTTGGCGTTTGTTACTCAACGTTGGAGAAAAGATGTCCTCAAATTGAAGTCGAAATAAGAGCGGCGTTTTTGACAAATAGAACTGATAAGCTGATAACAAACTTCAGCCTCATTCATCCCATCGTTGGATTTTGTTAACCAGTTTTGGATCAATTGGTAACAACTCAAATGTTTTTAGAATCATAATGCATGTTTTTTAGTTTGTTAAAAACTAATTCAAATTCAATTCCTTGCCTTGAACGTTTTGACAATACTTATATTCTATCATTTTCTAATTAGACAATTTTAAACATGATGCATGCGTTTTTTCTAGTTTGTTTGCACCAAAGTCAGAACCAATTCCCTGCCTGAATAGAACGTTTTGATACTATTGTACTATTTTCTTTTTACAAATAAAGATTTGGGTTAATTAAAACTAATTTAATACCCATTGCTGTCTACAGAATACTTCTATTCTTTGCTTGTTCCAATAAAAAATCTCAGCATGAGAAAAGAGTGTTTTATTTTTCTATTATAATAATACTCATACATTAACAAAAAGTGTTCTTCCGTTTTAATTATAGAAAGTTGGGATGATCGATGCATATGCAACTCATTTTTAGAAGTAACGTACTAATTGAAGCTCAACCATAGGTCCAGTTCCTTTTTCCATCCATAACTTACAAGTATTTGTAACATCAACATCTTAATTAAAACACCAATCACACTCACTTGCTCATAAAATAGGTAGCTGTTATATTGAGAGGCGTAGAAAAACGCAAAATAATGTGATCCTCATTATTTTCTTAGTAATGAGATTTTCTTTGCCTCACATCTTAAGGGTAAAAACTATTTCCAATGCAATAATGTTGTTATTTATTTTTGACAGTAAGTAGTCAGTCTGGCATTGGAGGGCACGGTCTGGGAGCAGACGCGAACGATCCGTAATATTTCACAGCTCATTAAGCAATGAGATGAGAAATCCCGGGTCTGTGAACGAACATTGCACGTCGAACTAGTCAACAGCTTAGCCGATCAAGAGAAGGCATTTTGAAGTCAACATGAGAGCATTGAAAGGACGGAAAGTTGAAGGAATTTATGGCTCCAACGTGATATGGCTTAGGGTTTTCAGATAAGTTTGACTTTTGTTGGATCTAAAATAAATATTTCCAGCATTTATCCATTGTGCACTTTAAATGATAGCCTTGCGCGCACAGCACAGCCGGCATTTATAAATTAAAATGTAAAACAACAAGTTCTGCAAATGCATAGTTTCGGCTTTCCACAAAAGCGATTCAATTCGGCGCAGTTTGTTTAACAGTTTTCCAATAAAATTGTTGTGTAGCAAAAGCAAATAAGCAGCTGCGAGCCAAAATATCTACAACATTTTTTTTGAATACATTATATAAATGTCAGCTTCAAACTCGATTAAAGATTTTAAATTCCTGTTTAAGATGAATGCGGATGATTACTATCTAAAAGAAAGCGCACATATTTTAATTTTCATGTGGTGTCTGGTGTCCGGCATTGCATTGAAACGAACGAGGTTCCAAGTCTTTGTGATAACATCGATGCCGCTTTGCGCGTATTAGCGCAGTGTGGATAACTTAATCTTAATCCACAATTTGCTCAGGCGTGCAAGAGAGATGAGCAATTATTAGAACCCTGACTGAATGCATAAGCTGTTAAGGTTCACAAATAATTATAATTAACTATAAGCTTAAGAGTTTTGTTTTTATGCATATTCATTCAGAAGTCGAGTGAGTGGTGTGTGGTGTGGTGCTTTCAACAGAAGTATTGGAATTTATTTAGTTTGATTCGCGATGTTTGTCATGAATAAATGTGAATTGTCGGAATGTCAGATGTCAATAGTTTGAGGGTGGGGGAGGGGGGGTTATTGTTTCTGGCAGTGCGTTTTTTTAAGTTTTGGTTACTTTTCACGTTTTAATTTTCAAATCGGATGAAAATTGTTTTCAATTCGTTACTCTACTATTGATTAAGTTTTTTTCATTTCCTCAGTCAAAACTCAAAACCTATTTGATATTTGGAGAGAGGGCTGTTGGATTAATAAGGATCCAATTCACCGCACTTCGGATTCGCTTCGACGGCACGACTGAGGGACTCAAGAAAAGTCCTGTAGAAGGAAAACAGACGAGGTTTTCTGCGTTTTCTTCCTTTCTCAAATTATTTCCTATAATCCCTTTAGAAAATTCCCCCATCCTCCAAACTTAATCAAACTTCAACTTATGAAAACATTTTCTTTTGACAAAATTGTTTATAGATAGAGTTGAGGACTGAGGAGTTTTATGACGACTTATTTCAGGGGTTTCTGCTCTATTATTCCTCTAACTCGAGCTTTGCATAAATCGTTCTATCCAAATATTTGGACTGTCTTAAATTTATATGGCGCGCTTTAGTTAAGAAAGTTATCCAATGTTGAGCTCTTTTAATGTGACAGTGGCTGTACCAGTTGCCGCTTGAGTTTCCCAGCCCAAACCAAAATACTTAAACTCAATGCATGCTTTTTGCATAAATAAGAATTCAATTCCTCCTGGTTCTTATTATGGGGTTGGTTTTATACCTTTTAATTCGGTAAAAGCAGGTGCGTTTCAAAAACTCAATCTTTTAGGGAAAGTACAGTTGGATTTCATTATCGCAGAAAGCACTTAATTTTAAGTGTACAGTCGTAACCCTGGAAAGTTCGGAATAAGCATACGATACGATGGAGTTATAAGACACAGGAGAACTGTCTTTTCTTCTAGAGTCGAGATCGATTTCCATTTTCAAGATCAGTTTCGATTTATGGCTCCTATGTTGTCACACGAAGAAAGGTGGATTTGCCTTTGACAGCCCCCCTCATGTGTCTATGTAAAGAGTCCCATCTCCGAAATGAAGATCTCCTCCGAAGGCAAAAACAGAAGTTTGCTTTCCCACGAAGAAGATTTACATCCATCCACTTCCGTGAAAAAAATCCCTTGCGGCCAAAAATCGGCTTTGGCTAAGGAAGTATGGATGGCTTACAGAAAATTGATTTTTTCCAAAATATTCTCATACAATTTGGAGGGGTCAATTTTTGATTATCAGGATTGAAGCGCATTTTGGAAAAATCGGTAATTGATTTTGAGTAGTTAACCAGTCCGAGTTTAAGGTATTTAAGAATTAAGGTTTATTTGAAATATGGCATTTATTATCATTTTACTGGCCTCTCAATGGCATTGTTTAGCATTGTTTATTCAGTGCAAGTTTAAGCTTCCGAAGCGCAACAATCAACTGTTCTGTTAAGATTTAATAGACAAGGCGGCGTCGCTTTAAAATTCCAAAATCTGATTCTGTAATTCTGTAAGCTGTATGGAAGCTAAGGAGGTTGAGAAGAAACAAGTTTTTGCTCTCTAAAATTCAACCCAAAGCAACTTTGGCTAAAAGAACTCGCAAAACTTTATGGTTACTTAAAATATGAAATGAAAATGTAATTCCGCAGCAGCAGTGCAGAATGCCAGCGATCGCTAGACCGTGTGTTGGAAAGAAAGGTTTTATCTGAACCATTATGTCATCCAAATTCCAATTCAAATATGAGTTTGTCCATTT
The DNA here is from genome assembly GCA_036851895.1 of Orthonychiurus folsomi. Lineage (NCBI taxonomy): Eukaryota > Metazoa > Arthropoda > Collembola > Poduromorpha > Onychiuridae > Orthonychiurus > Orthonychiurus folsomi. Next base: position 15,541 of record JAAXYW010001491.1, on the reverse strand, counting down.
CGGAAAATAATTTCGCACTCCGCATGGTTTGTGTTGTGTATTCTAGGCAATAAAAAATAATGTAGCAATATTGATAGTAGTCCATTGAAGTTTGTCCATTACAAAATATTAATTTCCTTCTTTCCGTCCAGAAAAACATTCGAATACTCAACTAAACGCATGGATTCGAAGGTATTGTGGTAATTTTGGAAGTTTCTACAGCTATCGACTAAGCGAACGCACTTTGCAGTAAATATTTATTGTTTCTCTCAAACTTTACGCATGAAAGTCTGCATACGTCTCGCATGCACGATAGCAGCAGTATGAGTTGGTAGAATATGAACTCGATTACTACGCACAATCTATTGTATAAATTTTACATTTCTCTTCCCTGATTCTCGAAGAATTTCACATTCGTCAGTACATCTCTTGGAATTCTATTGTGAGCATACCTACCGTACCTAACAAAATACAAAATTTTGAGTTTGCACATTAAGCTTACTGTAAGTTTATGCTAATTGTGAGTATTCACCTATGCCATTCTTTGCATGTAAACAAACTATTTACTGCTTATGTTCAAAATATTTTGATGCCAGCTAAAACCCAGATGGTGCTGGTTTTCAGTAAATCCTGGATGAAAATACTATTGAAAGTTAAACAAGTTTAATTTGAGCTCCAAAACAAAATGTCTGCGTAGGCACAAGTTTTTTAAATGATTCGATAAATCAAGTCGGGAAAATCTCAACTGCATATTTTAAATATGTTTATTTCACAATAATAATTCTTTTAACGGATTTCAATTTAACCAGGTCTCGCTTTGATGGAAGATACGGACGTTTTGCTCTATCTTTCAAAGGCTTTGTTCGTTTGAAGCGAGCATAAAACTTGTAAATGTCTTTTTCAAATTCTTTCAATTTAATCGTCAAAGTTGATTTCGGTTTCAACTCGATTTTCCGAATATGCAGGGCAGACGCCACACTTTGAGGATTTTTCCCATTGAATGTCCCTAAAGTAAAGAGAAAATTGATAACTGAATTCAATCTATCATGGTTAATTTCCAAGCCAAAGACTTACTTCGGTCGAATGTTCGTTTTTTCTCAGTTGGCACCTGAAGTTCATTCTTCCAAAATTGGTCGCGTGCCATGATATAGTCATTTAGGGACTTCATTGTTGACCAAATGATTTGCCGATTACAAGACAATAGAAAATCTTGAATCGTTTCCTCACTTGGGGGATGCCCGATATCAAAACCATGAAACTCGTACACGGGTTGCCGGTAAACTTTTTTGAGTAGTGCAAGCACTTTTTGCAAATGTTGATATTGGAAAATATTATAGCGAATCATAGAGTAGGCCTCGTGATACTACACAGAAAGAAAGTGACTTGTTGATATAATCAAATTGTAAAAGTATTTCGATTACCTCTTCAATAGTAGCAAATGAAGCAAAGCGTTTCTTCAAAATCTTCCATCGCGTCAGGCAACCTTTTCTGTTTTTGAAGGTATCGAACGTGTCAGCAATTGCACGCCAATTCCCTTTCTTGGATTCAGCTAATTCCAACAGCATTTTGTCTTCTTGGCTGTCAATGAATTAAATTAATTGTTCAGAAATTACAAATGCGACCCAATTAAATTATCTAACATCGTCCAAGGCATAATCCAATCCGCAAAAAGGTTTCCCGCGCGGTCCCTCCATACAGTTTCAAAGCGCCATGGCAGGTGAGCGATCAATTCACCGAAATGACCTTCCAATTTTAGATGCCCCTTAAGTTTTTCAATCGCTACCAGAAGCAATGCATCTTCAGCACGGCTGAAGGGTCCAGATCGCAAATTAGGATTGCTGTTCTTCTTGTACCTGGATTTGCATTTGATTTAAAAAAAGACAGGTGAATTCACGAACTTTTATTATATTAAAAAGTATTATTTTTTACCGATCAATTATAAGTTTTTTCGTCGCCAATTCATTTCCAAAAAGCCCAACTACTTTCTTCCAATTTCCATCCGACTGGAGCACCATTTCTTGAAGCTTACTTTCAGTGTCCTTGTTTTCTCTCCACTTAATTTTTGGTGGCTTAGCAATCATGTTTCTCCACCGGAAGAAACACTGGTATCCCGTTCTGCCTGCAGTTATTTTCTTTACAACTCAGACCCCAGTCAATTCCTTTAGCCCTTTTCTTTGAAATCAAATTTTCTTGTCTGTTCACTTCATCCTAATTACAACAAACAACTCTGCTTCAACGATGCAATTTCGCAAAATATATAAATGTAGAGTATGATTTGCTTTGCTGCTCACGAACCTTGAGTTTCTGGGCCTCGGCATGATTCCAACGAGTTGAATGAACTCTCGGGTCACCATCACATTGGAATGCCAGCAAGCAATCAGTTGCAGAACGATTCTTTTTGGTCTTGATTCTCTGCCATTGAATTCATCAAGGATAAGTTAAGTGTATTAGTTATAACATGTAGTGTAGTGCATAATAAACTCACCACTTTGCTGGAGACAGATTCCCACTCAACACCGTAATTTATTTCAAGAAGATCATTCAGCTGCAACTTGTTAACTTTGCTGATTTGCAAATCTCGCCAGTCTTCGATGTGATTGTTAGTCACAAGGGCACGGACAGAAATTACACCTTGGGGTGTTTCAATGCCAAAAACATGCGGAGCAATGGTAGCCAGATGTGCCGATTTCCCAGCTTTTCTTGGGCGTCCACAACGTCTGGCTCCAGGTTCCCGTTCGGGCGTCTCTCCCATTTCTTTCAAGAGTTTATCGTGTTTCAATTTCTCGTCACTGGCAAGTTTACATTCCTGGAGAAGGACATCAGCCCTCATTTGGATTTGAAGAAGTCGTTTCTCAATCAGCGCTTCCCGAACAGAAATGCGCAATGCATCGATGTCCTTTATTGTCCCTTTAAAATATACAAAAATTTACAACATGAAACATCATCCTCACAGTCGTTATCGTTGTTTTGTTCATGAAAGCTAAAAAAATATAAATATAGTTTTGATTACATTTTTGTTTGTTGAAATTGCAGAAAGCATCCTCACATCGTTGGTCATTATACAGAGGCAGTGGAGCGCGGGGAGCAGCCTGAAAGGTGTCAATTTAATTTAAATGCTTTAACTCACATTTAAATACAGTTGGCGCCGAAGGCTTATAGTGAGACACAAAAATTTAAGAAAAACTCATTGCGCTATTATGCTCTTACCGCCAATCCATCCGCTGTTTTAAAATACGGGGGCGCAAGACTTTTTCGTATTGGTTTCAGACCCCAAATACTGCCTTCATCCAACTTGGAGTCAAAAGTCATCATTTTTAATAACAACAATTCTAAATCCTCCTAAAGGACAAGTAATCGGGATAAAATGATTCTCTCAATTTCTGCTGAGTTTGTATATGCCATCTTACCAGTAGACTGTCCTTCTTTTGAATGGCCGTGTTTATGGTGTCCGACCATTTGTTCACACCTTTGGACGCATGGAAATGCGCCATTGACAATTTGGTCAATTCCTTGGCGGACACATCCACAATAACTGCATTGTGAACAAACATAGCTTGTCATTACTTAAGTCAATTAGGTACACTACTCAAAAAATAGTAGCACCAATTGTGTTATTAACATACGACGTAGTACAATATTCTTTAAAATTGGAGAGCAAATTCTGTATTTTAAGAAAGTTTAACTGAAACGTACCTGCCAAGCACATATTGAGAATTGTTTTCAGCTCATAAGGAACTCTCTGAGTCGCGTTGGAATTGGAGGACATAATATCTTGACAATACTGCCAAAAGTAGACCAAGAATCTCTTAATCCAGTCAATGCCAAATGTTCCCAGGGAGTTGGGTGATACCAATATATCCGGATTGGGATCGTTGATAATACCGGGCCTCTGTTCAGCGGTTTTGTTGATAATCCAATTTGTATGATAGAGCCACATAATTTGCATCAATTTATTCGATCTTGGCAGCAACAATAGCGGTCGCATCTTATCGTCCGCGCCCAAAATAAGTGGACTCTTGACTTTTTTATCAAACCATGGAGAAGTCTGGATGCTGATCAACTTATTGGTTAAAATAGAATCTGGGTCCTTTTCCGTGCCAACTTTCAGCGTTTTTCTTTTTTTGAACAGTGTACAGATTGCCTTTTGATTTTCTGAGTCAAGTTCTGAGAGAAACTCTCTCTTCAAAGCACGTCGACCTATCACTGCTACTTCATTATTGCGCATAGGATAAACGCACAACGCAGTGGATCTTGGAGAAGATATCGGCGGAAGTATCTTCTTTTTCCTTCCCCGCTTTCCTTTCGTCTTAACTACGACCTTCTTTTTTTCACTCTCCATAACATCGTCATCCGGGTCAAACAATTCGTCATCGTCATCTTCAACATCTGTCTCAGAGTCACTCTGTTTGTCTAGACCGCCAACTTCATCTACATATGCTGCTGATACGGAGAGAAACGAATTCATTTCTTCATCCCCCGTCTTGGGAATGAGGGAAGCTGCTTTTCGAACTCTGGACTTTGCGGGACTATTGTCGTTAGAAGATCCCAAACTGATTTTCTTTCGACGAACTCCAAGCCCGGAACCTTTTGGTCGCCCACGACCACGCTTGACAACCGGAGCAGGAAGGGGTGTGCCCTCATCATCCTCATTGACAGAATCTCTATTGTTCTGCACCAGAGCAGAGTACTTGATATTCTTATGTACTGAAAGAGGTCCTTGAATTTCTTTCTGGGTTCCTTTCCTTTCTCCAACTCCAGACTTCTTGGCGGGTGCGATTTTCACTTTCACAGTTCGCTTCTTTTTAATTTTTCCACCCTGATTGGTTTGAATTCGACGAACTCCAAGCCCGGAACCTTTTGGTCGCCCACGACCACGCTTGACAACCGGAGCAGGAAGGGGTGTGCCCTCATCATCCTCATTGACAGAATCTCTATTGTTCTGCACAAGAGCAGAGTACTTGATATTCTTATGTACTGAAAGAGGTCCTTGAATTTCTTTCCGGGCTCCTTTCCTTTCTCCAACTCCAGACTTCTTCGCGGGTGCGATTTTCACTTTCACAGTCCGCTTCTTTTTAATTTTTCCACCCTGATTGGTTTGAACGGCAAGTTTGTCTTTATCGACGCCGCCGTTTTTCTTAGCTCCTTCGCCTTTATTCGCTTGATTCTTGGGGGCCATGCTTGTTCCCCTTCGCAGTTGAGCTTGCCCACTTACTTGGACGTCGACGCTTGTGCCCTAAAATGATAGTTGACTGATTAAATTCCTTTCAGGAGAAAAATCACCGGTTTGATGTGCTCAGTGGCAGCAGAGAAATACCAGCAAATGGATTTAGGTCCAGGTAAAATCTCGAATTCCTAACTTTGAACTTCAGTTATACTACAGACAGAGCTGAACGCCGAATTTGACAAGAAGTAAATAATAAAATAAAATAATAAAAACTAGCATCAAAAAAGCACTCACGTTTGTATCCTTCCTTAAAAACTAGGATTTCGTCTCTTCGCGAAGATGGGTCGCAGATGTACGTAATTATGAAATAAAGCACAATTTAATTCCACTCTACGGTAGAAAATGTATTTTCCGCACACAAAAATAGAAAAACAGCAGTTCAGATCTGTTACTAAAATGAAGAAGCAATTCTTGCTATTTGAAGCTAACGCGAAATGGTAAATTATATCGTCTTGCTATTTAATTTTGATTTTCATCCTGAGTGTTGGAAATTCAGTTTATGAGTGATTATGTGTCGTGTCCTTCGCCTTCACCTTCTTGCTTGTTTGCATCAAATTCAATGGAATCTTCGGAATCCCTTTTTGCCTCCGCCGCAGCTGCATCTGCAGCTTCCTTCTGTTCAATTTTCTCCATCCAAACTTTTAAGCATTGCTGGGCTTCCCGGAGGAGAGTTGCGTTTGCGTTATTACCACATTTCAAAGCGTACATTTCCGCTGAGTCAAAATGTGCCATGGCTGTGTCCAAATTCTGGTTCTTGACTACATTGCATTGAATGAAGGATCAGGAATGTGGGATTAGTCAAAAGGAAATTAGATACTTTTAACATCCAAATCCCATTCATTCTTACTTTCAATCTGTCCCAGGAAAATTCTTGCATTCATAGCCCAAATGTTATCATCAATCTTGAGAGCTTCTTCCAAGGATTGCTCTCCATAGTATTTGGCTACATCCAATTTATTTAACTCTGGAATTTCAACAACAAAGTGTGCATTTAGATTTATTTGTAAATTCAGATAATTGTATTCTGCCTTTTTTATACCCAAGTAGCACCGTCCAATCTCGTGGAAAAGGTATGCCCTTTCTAAAGGTGTTTTTGCAAGGGACACTCTGGTTTCCCAAATCTCAGCAGCTTCCGCATATGCAAGTTTGAGGGCATAGGCACGTCCAAGATGATCAAGAGCACGAGACTTGGCTTCGAGCATTTTACTGAATTCAAAAATATTATAAATCCTTAGGATAATACTTCTAGACAAATACAATTATTAATCTTGCATTCGTTCTTACTATTCAGTCGCAATATTGAGTTCCTCCTGAAAGGTGCTAATGGCCAATTCATACTTTTTTTGTCTAGTTAGTGCCAGCCCCTTGTAGTGTAAGATTTGACACATGAATTCTGGCTTCCTCGCCAAAAGGCGGACACTGACTTTTTTCATTTGCCGCATAGTTCGCTCACATTCCAATTGGCAATCTTTGGGTCGGCCGATGGACAGCGCTGTTGGAATTTTAAATTTGATGAAAGAATGAATGAGGCAGTAGTAGAAAGATTCCAACCCCATTACCATGCTCAATGAGCGAAATGTTTTTCAAAATAGCTCCTTCCGCAGCATCCATTTTGATTTTTCTCAGAGCCTCTTGACGCTCCATCTCCATGGCCTCATATTGTCGGACCATCTAAAAATTTTGATTTTAAGTAATATTTAGTCATTGGATTTTTAAAGGTCATTGTAAGGATTGCATGGAATTACATTGTTGTTGAAGTTGAGACCAATTCTACGAGCGTACATTGGTCTCTGTTGTCTCCAGAAACCTTCACGAATCTCCAAGTAGTTCAAAGCCTCGGTTGCATTGGAACGCAGTTGATTAGCAGCTCCTTGATTACTTTGAATATCCGGACGCTTGAGGAATTTTGTGAGGTATTTCTTATCGGAATACATGGGGCCAAGAACTTCACGAGCCACCCAGCGGGATCGAGCTTTCGAGGGAGCCTTCAGTTGACTTGGGCGTTTGTTCATTTCATCGGATGTTGGACGAACACAGCAAGGATCCTTCTTCACTGGAATTAACAATTGTAACATAAATTTACATTTGAAGTCGATCACTCCTGGATTTAACGTGTAAACCTACTGCTCTTGAGGGCTTCCAGCTCTTCCATGAGCGGCAAAATTTCATCCAAATCTTCGATCTGAGTTGCAGTAATATCTTTTTAAGAGGAGGCAAAAAAGTGTTCAATGTATTTGCTTGCAATTTAATTTAGTGGGTTTCAATTTTATATCACAATAACCTCCAATGGCAATTCGAATCGCCTCCTGGCATTTTTGTACACCGATTCTAAAGCCTTCCACATCACGACGAATACGGAATCCGCGATGATAGGCGAGAAGGGCCTTTTCGAATTGGCCAAGATTGTACAAAGCTTCAGCATATTGAAGGAGGCCAGGAATGTAAGCATCTTTTATGTCGAAGGAAGCTTCGGCATCTGCAAGAGCACTTGCAGCGTCTCCCAATTTCAAATGACATTGACTTCGAGCCACAAGCGCGGCCTTATGAGTTGTGTCCAATTCCAATGCCTACCGCGAATAGCATACAAAATGAAATACAGTTCTAAGGGAATTCATTAGTCGCATTTTATGGACAAATACCCGATCAAAACACAAAAGAGCTTTTCGAAAATGTCCGGCCCTGTAATGGATCCCACCCTCATCCATGTATGAGGTAAATGTGGATTTGGCCACCGGAATACGCCGCCGAAGGCGAATGAGTTGTCCGCTTTGGTCAAACATCTTGTAATTGTTGTTTTCTATTTGTGTTGAAACTATTCTAATTTATGTGCGCAAAGTGTTAAAAAATACTTTGACAAAAACTTGAATAGGGTGACGGTTCTACTTCTAAAAATTTCTGTTAGCGTTTTTACATTTCAGGCATCAAAATGGGTTGTTTGCTTATGTCGAAATGAGTCAACAACGCCCTTGTCAAAACGACGTCGATGTCTATAAATTTTGCAACAGAAAATTTCAGGTCCACACTGCATAGCCACATTGAACTCGGCCTTCAACACTCATGCACTCTTTGTAATTTACCTATTCAATAGCTCAAACTTGGACAAGGCCAGAGACGTATTTTCGTCCAAACACTCATTTTATGCATTCGCAATTTTACAATTAAATCTAGTTTTTGTTTACAAAACAACGCAATACAAAAACTCACGTTGTTGAATCAAGCAGATAATGAAATCATGCAATATCACATTCACATCACATGGGCCAAACTGAAACACCCAATGGTTGAATGGAGTTTACTCAACCGCTCACGCCCCAATCTGTAATTTTAATTTAATTATGAACGGGTAAATTAGCATATCAATTAGTGCGTGTTTTTGTCTGGCTCTGGCTTTGTATTGCTAAGTATGAGCAGAAGATAAAATGTTAGACATAGAGCAGAGCAAGGCAACAACGGGAAAAGGCCAATGGCCAATGAACTTGAAACTACTTGAACACAGGGTTTTGGCATGAATCGCAAAAAGTGGACTCTGCTCCGAGCCAGGATTTGGATTGTGCGTATTTACAAACAATCTGACATTTCAGTTTTTCCACCAAAGCCAAAAGTTATTCAAATTTAAAAGCTACCAGCTTCACGACATGAATTTTACAATCCTGAAATCCAATTAACTGATTAATTTACTTACTACCTGTGGTTTGTTTGTGCTCGCCAAAACTGTTTAACCGGATATTTGTTCCGTCGGAGAATCTTAATCCAAGTACACCGTTTCGGTAAGGTATTTTGCGGTGTTGAAGTTGAAGTAGTAAAACTCCAAATTATATTTACGTGCATGCATCCTGTCCTTTTGCAGATCAATTGAATTCCAAAATGGTGACCGAAACTTCGGTGAATGAAATCCTTCAACAAATTACACAATGCACTGATGACAAGAAAATGGAATTACTTGAAACACTAAGGACAGTCATGTCTCGGTACAACCGGGCTGAATTGGTGGACACAATGAACAATGTGTCTTTAGAAGTTCTTTTTGAGTGTCTTGGAAGCTCCAATGAGTAAGAGCTTTTTAATTTGCTTCACTCGCCTTAAACAACAACTGAAATAATGTCAATATTACAGGGATCAAGTCGAACTAACGTGCAGAATTCTCAAGAATTTGATGTTTGTATTGGACCCCTCAGAGTGCCTTCAGAAATACCACGAGTCGATTTTACAGGGATTTCAGCACCCAGTGCCTGATGTTCGCAGCCTTGTTATTGCACAGGTAGTTTATATATAGTAGCACTGCAAATGATTGTGTTATGACAAGCTGAAAATGTTTATATTTTAGTTGCAGAGATGTTTGGAGTCTTCCAACGCATCGGTGGAACTCCTATGCTCAGAGTATCAAGACCTTATCATCGCATCTATTAACCAGCAGGCATGTGATGAATTGGCAGTTGCAAAGGTTGCTGGAGAATTCTTAATAAATTTGGCAAGGGCACCTTCTGGGTTTTTATTTCTTCTTGGACCGGCTGGAATTGACTCCTTTAGAAAAATTCTGAATAATCCAAGATCCTCTGAAGCCATTAGATTCCGTGCGTACGAAACGTTGGCAAAAATTGAAGGCATTTCTCTGGAGCACTCCGAAAAGTTGGAGGAGCAACACCTGGTTATTCAGCCCTTGAGTGAAATTATATTCAATTCTCGGGACCCATTGAGTCAGATGAATGCATTAGAAATTCTTTCTTCGGTGGTGGAAACTAAGTATGGAATCGATGCCGTTGCGAATGCTGGAGTATTTGACAAATTAAAAGGATTGTGCAACGATTGGAATAACGACCCTATGAGAGGACTTATTTTCCCAGGAGTTCTAAAATTTATTGGAAAAATAGGTGCCCTTCAGCTGCCCAAAGAAGAATTGACTCAAGTGGTTATTGATGCGATTCTTCAGAGTGGAAACGATATACCATTGATCACAGTCGCGCTGGAATCTCTAGCCTATATTGGTTGCACTATGGATGGGAAGCAGAACTTGGATCAAAGGGCTGGTAAGAACTTCAACACTTTTAGTTGCTTTGAGGAAACTAAATTTATAATTTACATTACACTAGAATCTTTTTTTATTCAGATTTGAGAGCATGTTTTGAGAAAGCAAGGTCTATTTTGGAAGATGCTCCACTAGAATTTAAATGCCGTGTGATGGATTCGTTATCCATTTTGTTCGGATCAGATGTAAGTGTGCAAAAAAAGTCTCAGCTCAGTATTGTAAATGTAAAAAATTGTAAATTGTAAAACTTTAGGAGGAGAATAACACCTTCCTGCCTCGCTGGTTTACACTAGTATTTCCGCGGATTTCGGTTCTTTTTGGACTAGTTCAGCAGCCTTTCTCGGATATTCGTCTTAGCGCTCTTCATTTCTTGGGTGCGATTGCTCACATTGAATGGGCTCAGAAGCATTATCTACGAATCCCAGGTTAGCATTGGGAGATTGAATACATTACATGACTATTTAATAAATTTGGCAAAATTGCTTGTATATCCAGGTGTTTTGGAATTTCTGACGGATCGCAATTGTGAACCGAATAAAGACTGTGCTCTTGCTAAATTCAAGATTGTGTCCATCATTAGCGAATCTCCGACGTCATCAAAAATACTATCTGAAGAAGATATTGGAAAATTGAAAATTCATGTTTCTCAAGGGCCTTTCTACGCAGCTGCTCAGGCAGTTGTTGCAATTGAGTAGATTGCAGATTATACCAACCGCAGTAAAGTCAATTCTTATCATGACTGATGAGGAGCACTACCGTTAGCAATATGCTTAATTGAATTTGCCTAAATGAAATGATAATAATGATACGTAATAATCCAACATCCCCAATGTTTAATTACCCTCCTTGGAATTTGTTCTTAAAATACGACTATTATTGTGCGTCCAGAATCCATTCCAAATGTCCGCCAGGATTGTCTACGCGAGCAATGGGCAGGTCTTCGCCGTCTTTTACTCTCTAAGTAAATGCATAATCCGTATTAAAAATAGAGTTGTGAACAACACTGCTTGAATAAATGTTAATATTTGAAGAAACAAACTCAATGTTCTCACCTCAAGGATGTCCCATTTCTCTTTCCCTTTTCCAGCAATCAATATTATCGAAGCCTTATTTATGAATGGATAAGTCAGTGTAATCCGTTGCGGGGGTGGTTTAGGGGAATCTTCGATGTGGGTCACCCAGGAATCCGTGACTTGAAGGCAATGGTGCCCTGGAAAAAGTGAGCAAGTGTGCCCGTCTGGTCCAACACCCAACACTAGGCAATCCGACATTCCATAGGAAGGGCTTCCAGCGTCTAGTGGCCAAAATCCACGAAGACGTGCTTCATAATCCTTAGCAGATTCCGCACTGGGTAGCCCAGTATTTGCAGCAAGGAAATTTTCCAGAGGGAAGTCGGGCAATTTTGAGAGCAGGTTAACTTTGTAAAGGCCATATGTCGATTCTGGATCGTTTTCTGGCACAAGCCGTTCATCACAGAGAAATATTTTCCAAGATTTCCAGTCAGTTGTAATTTTTGGGAGCCCTTCTGACAAATATTTGATCACCGAGCCACCTGGATTAAGTATTACAGTAAATAATGCATTTAGCAAGGAACGGCAGAACGGAAGATCAGTTTTGGCCGACTTAAGCAATATACAGCTTTGGTGTTTAATTGACATCGGTCATGGCCAGGATTAGATAGGAATTAGCGACCAAGTTTCCCCAACTCAAGAATAAATAGTTTGGTTTAATAATTATTTAATTTTGGCCAAAAAATTGAGCTGCAGCAGTCTGTGGTCGTCTTACAAAAATATTTTCTAAAATAGTAAATTCAGTTAAGTCACCTGAAACTCCAAATAAGAATACACCACGGGATGATATTGCTTCATTTGCGATTTCCTGAATTTTGGAACAAATGTACTCCGTGTACTTTTCGTCTTGAAGGGAAGTAACAAGAAACTTGGGTACGGCTGCTCCTGCCATTATCATAATTGTTAAATCAAAACAAGTTTAAGTAATTTTTTTGTCTTCACTTCCAAGTCACAATCACAACAATGTGTTTGTCGTGGTGCCGGGTTGTGTGCTGAATGTCAGCTCGAGCTGGCTCGAATCTCGTACAAAATCCGAAGTACAAATAAAATGAGTTGAGGATTTCTTATGTGTGTGCAGTGTGCACTCCAACCGTACAATGCAATGCAATGTGCATACACCGGTAAAATGTAAGGAAGGTAAATTATAGTCAGAATGGATTTAGCTATATATTTAGTATTCGGTAAAATTTGTGAGATGAACTTGATCTTGGTGAACTTCCTTTGCTGGCTTCTTGAAGGATGTAGTCAGCCACACGTAAAAGTTAAGAACCTTGACGGAGACAACGAGGACGGTTCTTACTACCGTTAAATTACCACTATAAGTGGTGCAGGGCATGGAATTGTACAGAAATCACAAAAGGATGAAATTCCTTTGGTTAGATTGGAATGAATGTACATATGAAATCATGTCGGCTAAAATCTGCAGTTTTGTACTCTAAGAAATGCGAATCTTGTTAAAAGGCTGTGTGAAATGTGTGTTGTGGTGTGAAACGATCAAGGAACCGTTTCCTGGCTTCTTTCATTAACTAACCGGGTGATTAACCACATATCACTGCTATCCGTCGCCAGGAAAATATGGTAGTTCTTGCAATAGAATCTCGCAAAATTAAATATACATAGAAATACCTGTCTGAATTACATAAACAGAGGTAAATTCATAGATATCAGTTTGCTACAATAAACATTATTATTCAGCTGGGATTTCAAAGTTAACAAAATGAGCATACCAGCCAAATTAAAGGCAAATTTGCTCAAATACTCAGAAATAAAGTTTGATATTCATTCAACCTGTGCACGCACATGGCAGCTATTCATAGTTTAGTTATGTGTTATGAATGAGTAGAGTATGGGCTACAAATTGGTATAACATTTGTGTCATATATCAGGTCAACGTATAAATCCCATATTTTACTTTATCTCATTTTTCCTTTGACACATCGCTCATCGACATCGTGGAATGCAAGTTGTGCCATAGCCTTTTACGTGCGAGAGAGAAGACGGGATGTACAACACGGACAGCCGCCAAATTCATTCTATTTAGTATTGTGAAATACCTAGGAATTTTATACATTGGGTATTTAATACAGTGTTTCTTTTAATATTATGATTTAAGATTTACGTATAATTTGGGGCATCACCTAACGTATTGATCGGTTAACAGTACGCCGTTTACCTCGACATAGGTCAGTAATTTTTAATAATTATGTTAAATGTTACAATGTGTGGTACTTAAGATTTAGGTTTAGTTTATATTTAGTTTAACAAAATCAATATAAATGGCGTTAATTTTAAGATTACGAAGTTCTGCGCTGTCAATAATACAATAAAATTTGGCTGATAGACTCAGTTCGCCGTTTGGAATATTCCAATTGAGATGTTCCGAAAATCTCGTTGCACGCCGGTGAGGAAGCCTACAAATAGATTTTTAAAGCCGAGGTCACCAACCAGGTCACCAACAAGAGTCTCAAGTAATGAGTTCTACAAGAGAGAAGCCACATCTGCACCAAATCATGGATGGGATATTGGTTCTGAATCACGAAACATTAGGAATCGAGCAAATAAAATATCTTGGGAGCTATGTGATCCACCTAAGGCACAAAAACATTCTAAAACCAAGACACAAGAGTTATTGCCGGTTTTACCCGAAGATCCCTCGAAGAATTCAGAAGCCCAAACCATCACTCTGGCCATTGATCCTAGAAAACCTAAAAGCGAAAAGACAACTCGACAAAAGTCAGATGACCATGACAATGAGGTCACAAGGCGTGGCCTAAAACGGAAGACAGGACATAATGTAGTTCTTGCAAAAATTAACTCGGGAAACCTTCGGCCAACTCGCATGCGAAAGCGAAAATGTTCTCTTGAAATCATTGCATCAAATCGTGTTTGTGGCGGGCCGGCAGTTGAAGGCACAAAATGTGAAGATGTTATGGAAATGGATATTCAAGTCGAGGAAAATGACAACTCTGATCAAGTGCGGGAAAGTGGATTGTTCGGCTTTGTGATACAAACCGTAGAAACTACCTTGGATAACCCAGAAGAAGCAATTAAACAAATGAAGGACTCTGATGCCAATTTTGGGCAAGGAAATGAAGAGCTAGTCACAACGCTTTGTGATTGTGCAGGCTTTCCTGTACCAAATTTGACAAAGAATACTAAAAGACCTAGGAAGAAAAATCCTAGCTTTGTCAGGTGTCTGGTAAGCCATCAATTTTAAAATTTCGCAGTTGAAACTTAGACTGAGTTTAATTGAGCAGGCTTTCTATTTAAGTCAGCCCTTAGTAGAATTACATATAGGCAATATGCATACACATATCGCGGTAGCAATTAACAATAATTCTGTTTTTCAGGCAATTGACAGCATTGGTTCAACGCGACAGTCATGTACGAATTCCACAAAAGATTTGTCAAATTTCCGCGTGTCAAGTTTATGCAACGTCTCTGGACCACTTTGCGCTAATCATTTGGCTCGTCTACGATCTCATTTATGTTGTCCGTATTGCGGCGACTTTTGTTCTGAAGGCGAGTTTATGGAGTGTAATGGGAGAAGTTCGTCAAATTCGAAAAACTACGAATCTCATTTATTTCATGCGGATTGTGCATGGCGAAGTCGAGATTCGAAAGCAAATACACTTGAAGACACTTACCTCTGTCCTCATTGTGGTGGGATTGATTGCCATAATCGAAAATATCAGTACACCAGTTCCGAATCTCTGATATTCATTCCAAATGAGTTGGACTTATCATTCCGGTATTAGAATATTGTCATATAGCTAGTAGACCGCATATATCTGTATGATTTCTTGTTAATTTAGGGAACTTACTTCACATTTTGACGTAAGACCTGCATCACGGATGTCAGGAAAACAGAAGAAATTGCCGAAGAAAGTAAAGAGTCATACGGACACCATTCAGGGTTTGCAACATCAAAGTCAAGTGGGTTCCTCTGAAGGCACTGAGCAGTTTCCGTTATCCAGCGAGTCATATTTGGAGGCGATACTTGAAAATAATCTATTGAAAATTAAGAACCATTTATGTAAGTATTTTGGTTGGGTTAATTGCCTCCTAAGTTTTTAGTATCCGCATTAATTTTTCTGTCCTGTGCGTTTAATTTAATAATGTTTTTGTCTGGTTCTAATAGCCAGATCTGGAAATCCAAATGTCACTTTTCCGTCTCACAATATGAAAACTGCAGTTCATTTTGCCGCAGAATTGAATAACTTGGCACTTCTTGATTTAATATGT
>JAAXYW010001490.1:0-21248 GCA_036851895.1 Orthonychiurus folsomi | reverse complement strand
GGAAAAAATTAAATTATCTGATCGAATCAGATATCTGACGCTTTGCCGTGGTGTACATGTTAAAAGCTGTCAAATTTTCAACTTCTTGGGCTTGGAAAAACTAAATGCAACTTGCATATTCCCCTTTACTTAACGTTTGCTTCGGATATCTAAACTTCATCAGATATCTGATTATCTGATCTGATCTATATCTGACTAGCATCAGATAATACTTTTCGCCATCCGAACGCTATCCGAAACTTTTTGATCAGATAATTTTTTCATCTGATCTGACATCTTTTTTATTTTTTATTTATTTATTTAATCAGATCAGATCAGATACTCCATCCGAAATATCCGATCTGATCGGAACCATACTTTCGGATGTGCTAAACCTGTTGTGCAGTAAGTGCATATCAAGCTCCGTTTGCCTCATTCCACACACACGAGCTGAAGTTGCCAAGCTATCCCACCGCTAAATAAATTTTAAAAAAATACTGTATATTATTAATTTAAAATCAGATACAGCTCCTGGCAAGTAAGAAACACAAACACCCAGAAATTAGAAGTATGTTAATTAAAACGAATAAATCACTTAAAATTATAAGTCAAGAATTAATACAAAAATTTGAATCACAAGAAATAACGGGGAAATCTATGATTAGCTCCACAAGTCAGGTATATGTGATGATTAGCGTTTGATTTTCAATTTTATTTCATAAGCAAGAAATGATTACTAAAAATGATTACAATTTCCTTGTCTAATTACATAATTAGAATACGCTTGCATAATAAATTTAAGTTCCCGGAATAATGATTTGCAATTTAAAACAATATTAAAGTAATCTAACTTTAAACTGCAGTTGAGCACTCTTCGAAAAAGTTCATCAGTCACTCTATTGGAGTTAAATTTGACTAGGGGATGGGTTATGGCAACCAAATCTGAAGTTCAGATGTGCTACAATACGAAACCAAAAACTGTGCAAGCACAGTAAGCACACTCCGTTTAGACAGGATTTTGCGCAATTGTGGATTGTGGATTGTGGAAAATTTTATTAAGGTCATCTGATAACATTCCTCTCAACAATACGAACAAGTCACATTGAGTCATCAGAGAGTGTCTCCGATTCCGACCGAAGATAACTATAGAAATTTAACTATATATAATAAATTTGATTATGTCCTAATTAATTTACAAATAATACATTATTATAATGCAAAAAATATATCTTTCCTAGCATTATAAAAAAAGTCATACAATTTAGATTTAAATAGTGCAATTCCAGATTCCATATTTCTGATTTTCATTGGTAAAGCAATCCCCAGTTGTCAAGCAATACCGCCGCCAAATAATTATTAAAAAAATTCTGTATATAAAATTAGGTGTCCGAGATGGCACTTAAGCATGTTGTCTACAGGTACAGAATGAAAACCCATTTTATTCGACACAGAAACAGGATACGACAAATCGTGAAAATCTGAACTCGTGTATCTCCGGTTATGCTCAACCGATTTCTTTCATTCAAAGCTTAATATTTTCAGAAGTGCATTACGGAGGTCCTCAAGCAGGTTGCAGGTTGACTAATCCTTTGACCTGTGAACCAACCCCTTGACAATAACATTTTGTCCGGACACTCCATACGTCCATTACGCAAAACCCTACATCTTCTTTATCTCCGGAGCTATATTACCTAATTAATATTCATTAATTCGCGAATTCTAATCAAATTTTATACGAACAGTCAAATCGGACCTACTCAACAGAAAATTAAGAACCGTGCGAACTGCGTTTGAGAAAGATTTGGCAAATTCGGAGTTGTCAAGTATTAACGCCGGAAATTAATTATTAAATTCATACTGTATATTAATTTAAATCCTAGATGAAAAATCGCAATAGAACAATAATTCAAATTTATAGATGGGAAATCAAAAAGCATTCTATACGAATTGGATTCAAGTAAGAGTTTGTTAGGCACGAAAATAATAGATTCAACGTAACAAAACTACGCATGGGGCAGTGGATAAAATTAATTTGCAACTTGCTACCACGCGACGCCTCTAAATATTTAATTAAAAACTACTGTATATTAATTTAAAATATAGATGCATACTTCCACATTTTGTAGTTGTGCTACAAATACAAAAGCACACTCTACCGCATCCTGCTGAGCCGAAACGGGTCAATTAATTTTGAAATCCAACAATACACATTCACATCATCGGTATGGGTCTGTGGATTGCTGTCTGATTTATGTATGGGTGCAGACCTCAAGCCTGGAATTGGGGGATCGTAGTTTATGATGTCTAGTGAATAGGTTAACTAGTTGACCAGTGCCTCTAATTACAATGACTGCACAGACTAGAACTCAATTACAATTGGAGAGCACTTCCGAAGAAATGAAGAATTTGAAAAATCCACAAATGCACTTTGCTGAGTTCGCCGGCATCACCTCCGACTCCGCTGCTTGCCCCGTGCTTGCACTACACACATGCCAAATGGAGATGCGTATTTTCACGTTTCTCTGGATGAACTCCACTGAATTTAAGAATAACGAACGGCTTACAATGTTCATCAGCCCAGTACGGAACCCTTTATGCAGAATTTAAACGTTTCAAAATTGTTTTACTCGTGCCAGGTCCGCCGGGTCGTTGGAAATAGGCGACGAAGGATGGACGGCGCGGTACGTAAACGTAACTATGTGTTCGAATTGTAAAATTCTGAAGTCGTATATCTCTGGTTATGCTAAACCAATTTCTTTCATTCAAAGCTTAATGTTTTAAGAACTGTCATGCGGAGGTGCACGAATAGGTCATAAGCTGACCAAACTTTTTACCTTTAATTCCTATTGCGTCACAATATTATGTCCTGCCTACATGTCATGTGCGGTTTGACAAGCAGCTTCATAAACGTTACGGGTATTCTCACCAATTTTTTCAATCAGCCAAATCATATGCTAAATACAGTTGGAATGGATGGTGTTGACATGCTGGACTAGATCAGATATTCCGGTTACGCTTAGTTTGGTAGGTGTACCCATGCATGACATGGACCTGATCGAGGCAACAATCGCCTTGCGAAGGCACGGCTGGGAAATCTGTAGTTAGACTTTTCTTCTCCAGACTTCGATCTCCAAAAATCCACATTTTATTACAAATATTAAGTGGTTGACGCACGTATTCTAATCTGATTTTAGTGAAACAGTCAAAATTGGATCAGCCTAACAGAAAATCAATAGCTCTGCATGCAGAACTCATTTTGGCTACTGTTTTACAAAATTCGCAATTGTCAAGCAATAACGCCGGGAATTAATTATTAAAAATATACTATATATAAAATTAGAATCATAGATAAGCTTTAGCGTGTTGATTAAGGTTAAAAAATAAAAACCCATTTTATTCAAATTAAATTAAAGTAAGGATGTGTTAAAAGCAACGGAAACTGAAATTCGAGTTTAAGAACTCAAATCTAATTTACTAGAACAATTTAAAAAAAATAGATATGTGCATTTCAGAAAAATTTACCCGATTTCTACAATTTCAAACTGAATATTTTCAATAATGTCACACAGTGGTCCCCACGCAGGTTGCAGGTTAACCAAGCCTTTGACCGTCAGCCGTGGTCCATGCCCCGTGCACGGTTTATTATTTATTTATTATTATTTATTTATTATTATTTATTACGGCAAAACAAAACGGCGATGCGGAGTTTCGAACTTCTCTGAACGTGCTCGGCCGATTTCTAAGATTGACGGCTTAAATTGTTCAGCAACCCAGTACGGAACCCTTACCATTATTTACGAAGTTATTTGAAACCTTACATTTGATCCTTTGCCACTTTACTAAAACAGCAGCGTACCGTCAGAGGTAAAAGGTCAATGCAATTGTTAAATAATGNCGGCTTAAATTGTTCAGCAACCCAGTACGGAACCCTTACCATTATTTACGAAGTTATTTGAAACCTTACATTTGATCCTTTGCCACTTTACTAAAACAGCAGCGTACCGTCAGAGGTAAAAGGTCAATGCAATTGTTAAATAATGGCCACATTTATTGCATCCGCGTTGTCCTGCTAAAAATTTTAAGCCATGAATCATAAAAATCGGCCAAGTAGTTCCTGAGAAAAGCAGAAGTTGGCATTTTTGCCGAATTTGAACATTTCAAAATTGTTTTATTCGTGCGTGGATTCTGTCGGGTCGGATTTGAGATTTGCGGACGACGCGACGGAGCGGAGGACGGATGGCACCACGCGGCTCGGCGCACGACGCAGGAAACGCACAAATCGTGAAAATCTGAACTCGTGTATTTCAGGTTATACTCAACCGATTTCTTTCATTCAAAGCTTAATATTTTCAGAAGTGCATTACGGAGGCTTCCAAACAGGTTGTAGGTTGACTAATCCTTTGACCTGCGAATCCCTTGATCATAACATTTTGTCCGGACATCCCACATGTCCATTACCCAAAATCCTACTTCTTCTTTATCTCCGGAGCTACTTTACCGTTTCTCACCATTCAAAGCTCAATCTCTTCATGGGACCAACGAGCAGGACCATTGCTACTTTACTACAAATCAGCAACGTAGCATGCTTTTGCGTGGCCGGCTGGGAAAACGAAACCTAGACTTTTCTTTTCCTGACCTCCATCTCCAAGAGTCCACATATATTAATTATATTTATTAATTAAAGCATTCTAATCTAATTTTATAGGAATAGTCAAATCGAACGTACTTAACAGAAAATTAAAAACCGTGCGAGCTGCGTTTGAGAAAGATTTGGAAAATTCGGAGTGTCAAACAATTACGCCGGGAATTAATTAAATATTAAAAATATACTGTATATTAATTTAAATTATAGATGCATACTTCCACATTTTGTAGTTGTGTTACAAATACAAAAGCACACTCTACCCGCATCCTGCTGAGCGGAAACGGGTCAATTAATTTTGAGGTCAACAATGCACATTCACATCGATGTGGGTCTGTGGATTGCTGTGTGATTTAAGTTTGGGTGCTGCCCTTAAGCCTGGAATTGGTTGATCGTAGTGTATGATGTCTAGTGATTAGGTTGACCAGTGCCTATAATTACAATGACTCCACAGACTAGAACTCAATTCCAATTTGCAATTGCAGAGCACTTTGCAAGAAATTCTTAATTTGCCCGGTTCACCGGCATCAACTGCGCTGCTTGCCTATAAACATGCACTACACACATGCTAAATGGAGCTGCGTATTTTCAAAAATTTCTCTCGATGAACTCCACCGAATTTTAAGATTAATGACTCAAATTGTTCAGCAGCCTTGTACGGAATCCTCAACATTATCTACAAAATTATTTGAAACATCAGCTTTGACCCTGGACCACTGCCCTCATGTTTTGAATGACTTCCGAGCGTTTGCTATGCACCGGACCGAATGGACAGCATCTATTTTTTAAAAATGTAATTAATTCAAAATAAATAAAATGTTTATTGGCGTCAAAGTAGTGCATTCAAAAATGCACAAACTCATTCATGACAGCTATCTGGCTGGGGCTTTTAATTTTTTTGACACTTAGGATGGAATCAAATTTATCGGTTAGATTTCAACAATCTTCCAGTCCTTCATCAAATCTCTCTGAGATTGTGTATTGAAGTAGCTCGGAAATAATAAAAACTACACTCAAGTTTGTCATTAGATTTATTTTATGGTTTCAACTCCATGGATTGAAGTAGGTCAAATCTACCCCTATGCTTGTGCGAGTACGGCACGGCACAATTACAAAGAGAGGGGAAGAAAAATAACGGATAAAGTCCCGCACTTAGGTCTGGGCTAATGGGTCGGTCGTCGCTGCATTGGATTTGCAACATAAACTGAGCTTGTTCTTTGTGTGATGGAATAAAAAAACAACATGTTTATGGGACGGGTGACTGAGATTAAAAAGTTGGAGTGAAGTCATTTGTAGTGATGAAAAGATAGTGGTGGTTGATTAGAGGAGCGGAGGAAAGGGTCACTTCCTTCCTATCATTCGGCGGGGAACAAGGACCGTGGTACGTGGGTTTACGACAAGGAATACGTAATAGGAACCCGTGGTGTCATATGGCATTGCTCCATTCCGAATTCCGAGCACCGGTGAAAAGCCGGGTAGTAGAGAAAACGGTTCCCCACACAACTTTCCTTTTCCTTATCCACAAAAGCCATGAAGCATGGATGGGAGCACATGGGCAATTTTTTATTTCATCATCATCCTCCCATACTTGGAGACCGACCACGAATGGGGAGAAGAATTTTGGATAAAAAGAAACTGCAAAGTAATGCGAGGATCATTTTTCTAATTTGATTTCAGATGAAAATGTTTCCATTTCTTTTTCATCGGAGTGGGACGGACGGACGCTGACGGACTGGCTCCCTTTCCACGCACTGATTTTGCTCTCCTCTTCTTGTTTTTTTACCCATTTATTTATTCTATCAGCAAATCTGTCTCGCCCTTGTACCCTCACCCATTTCCATTACATCCAGTCAACCTATAATTTTTCATCGGGTGTAGATTTGGATGACAGACGTGGGGACACGGACGGACTGACATCCGAAACGTATGCATGCACGTCCCGCCATGTGGGACATTTTAAACCATGTATCATGAGAATCGGCGTATAACATGCACAATGCATGTTTCATCATTTTCACATTGTTGCAGTCGGCTTGGAAATTGGCAATCTGCTTCGAAGAAGTTACCTTTGTGCTCACGCATTTCCACAAACACTCAAATTGTATGCTAAATACAATTGGAACTGATGTTCTTAACCACTGTGAATAGCTCATTTATGAAAATTAAATTTACTTGGGTTGGTACACCCATGTATGAGTGGGCAAGGAGTGAGGTTATTGTTGCGCTGGGTAGGCAAGGCCAGCTTGTATTGGTAGTAAGGAGTTCGCCAATGATGAGACGTGCAAAATAAATCAAAGATAAAAATTCTGAAATCGTGTTTTTGCCTTGGCTATGCCGATTGTCGAAACTATGATATGCAAACTTTAGTTTTAGATTTCATTTCGTATTGCTAGTCAATTACGACCTACTAATTATGTGAAAACAAAAAGTTAATTCCACTGGTTTTCGCGAGAACAAGTTTGCATTGCGGCACGGCACTTCAGAATTTTAAAGAATACATATCGTGCTCACGCTTTTGCTCAAATTCCTTACTTACATACTAACAAAGTTGGAGCAATTCATCAAATACACTTTGGCTTGTAAATGTAAATACAATTACTATTAATATTACTTTGACGCCGGTAACTACTTCATTTATTTTATATTAATCAAATAATTAAAATCAGTTTACTTGACATTTCGTTCTGACTATGAGAGGTCAAAGGTCAATGCAGCGGTTGAATGATGACGACTGCATTTGCATGCGTATTGTGCTGCTGAACATTTTAAGCCAAAATCATAACATTGCACTTGTGCACTCGGGATGGAAATATATGCATGCAGGCTGCTTCCGAATAGTTACAAAAGTTGCATTTGTTACCATGCATTTACTCAACTGCACAAGTGGTATGCCAAATTTAATTGAAATGCATGTTGCTAACTTCTTGCGAATAGCTCATATACCCACATGAAGCTTATTTACCACTTATATACTTTGGAGACCAGATTTTAAATATTTAAATAATTGCTGGCGTATTGGATTTGCATACCGTCGTGTTTTGAATTACGTCGTAGCGCTTGCCGCTTGCTAATGTTCCGGACCAAAAGGACAGGCCACCTAATTTTGAAATATTTAAGTAATTCAAAATAAATAAAATAATTATTGGCGTCCTCGGTCGTCCGCAATTCCAAGCGACCGCGACCCTGCGGAATCCGGACAACTTTATCGGCTAAAAAAGGGTTCTGTGCCAGACTGATGAACATTTTAAGCCGTCAATCTTAAAATTGGGTGGAGTTCATCGAGAGAAACGTGTGAAAATATGCAACTCAATTTAGCATGTGTGCAGTGCATACACGAGGCAAGCAGCGGAGGTGATGCCGGCGAACCGAGCAAAGTTCACTTGCGGATTTTTCAAATTCTTCATTTCTTCGGAAGTGCTCTCCAATTGCAAATTGGAATTCAGTTCTAGTCTACCGAATCATTGTAATTAGAGGCACTGGTCAAGGTTCAAGTTAAGTTAGCCTAGTCACTAGACATCATAACCTACGATCCCCCAATTCCAGGCTTGAGGTCAGCACCCAAACTTAAATCACACAGCAATCCACAGACCCGTGCCCATGTGAATGTGTATTGTAGGATTTCAAAGTTAATTGTCCCGTTTCAGCAGGATGCGGTAGTGTGCTTTTGTGATTGAAACACAACTACAAAAAGCGGAAGTATGCATCTGTAATTTAAATTACTCTACAGTATATTTTAATTAAATATTTAGAGGCGTCGCGTGTAGCCCGCAAGTTGCAAATTTAATTTTACCCACTGCTCGATGCGTAGTGTTGTATTTTGAGCTACGTTGAATCTATTATTTTCATGCCTTTAACAAACCCTTACTTGATTTTAATTCGAATAGAATGCTTTTTGATTTCCGACGTATAAATTTGAATTATTATTACATTGCGAGTTTACATCTAGGAGTTTAATTAATATATAGTATATTTTTAATAATTAATTCCCGGCGTCAATCTCAGAAATCGGCAGAGCAGGTTCAGAGAAGTGTGCGAAACTAAAACTACGCATCTCCGTTTTGCTTGGTAATAAAAGTTGGTCAGCTTACAACCTGCATGGGGACTACTGTGTGAAATTCCTGAAAATATTAAGTTTGAAATTGTAGAAATCGGGTAACTTTTTCTGAAATGTACTTAACTATTTTTTAAATTGTTCCACAGTATTTTTTTATTAATTATTTACAGGCGTGCTAGCCCGTAAGTTGCAATTATAATTTATTAAGCAATTTTATTATAAATTTAATTTTACCCGCTGTACCATAGTTTTGCGCACATCCGCATTGTTCTTTTTGCCGATTTGTTGCCGCTATTTACAATATACAGCAAATTAGATTTGATTTCTTATACTCGAATTTCAGTTTCCGTCTCTTTTAACAAATCCTCACTTTAATTTATTTCAAATAAAATGGGTTTTAATTCTGTATCTGCGAACAAAATGCCATCTAGGATTTTAATTTTATATACAGTATTTTTTTAATAATCATTTGGCGGCGTTATTGCTTGACAAATGCGAATTTTGTAAAAATCAAACCGAACGGAGTTCTGCATGCAGAGCTATTGATTTTCTGTTAAGCAGATCCAATTTTGACTGTTTCAATAAAATCAGATGAGAATAAGCGCGTCAACTACTTGATATGATTAATAAAATGTGGATTTTTGGTGATCGAGGTCAGGTGGAGAAAAGTGTTAGATTTGATTGCCCAGCCGTCCCTTCGCAAGGTGACTGTTACCTCAACCAGGTCCTAGTCATGCATGGGTACACCAACCAAACTGCGCGCAGTCTGGATATCTGGTCTAGTCCAACATGTTAACAACATCCATTCCAACTGTATTTAGTATACCATTTGACTGATTGGATATATTGGTGAGAAAGCCCGTAACGGTTATGAAGCTGCTTGCCAATCCGCACATGGCATGAATCCAGGACATAATGTTATGACGCAATGGGAATCAATGGTAAAAAGTTTGGTCAGTTTATGACCTAATCGTGTACCTCCGCATGACACTTCTCAAAATATTAATATTAAATGGCAGATATCGGTTAACTCTTTCCGGAAATGCCCGAAATGCATCTGTGTGTATTTCAAATTATTCTGCAGTATTTATTAATTAATTTCTTATAGACGTGGTAGCTCGTAAGTTGAAATTTATTAAGCAATTTTATTCTAAATTTTATTTAAAGCAGTTTTAATGGAGAATGAATGAGTGTAACCTTACTACCTCACCATAAGTTGTGTACTTCGCGAATTTCTTGCCAAACGGGTATCTGCGTGCACAATTGATTTTGGGTTTAACATACCAGAATTTTAGTTTTTGTTGCCCTTATCCAGTTTTGTTTTACTTCAATTTAAAAGAAAAAGTGTTTTTAGTTTTGTACCGAACAATTACATGCTCACGCCTATTATGGTATTGTGTGGTGTATCCAAAGGATGACCTTCATTCTAAACCCACAAACAAAAATAGACAAAATGGGAATTCATCCTGTATTTAATTTTATATACAGTATTTTTTAACTAATTATTTAGCGGCGTTATTGCATGAAAACTGGGAACTTCGCGAAATCCTTGCAAAACGGAGTTCCGCACGCACAGTTATTGATTTTCTGGTTTAGCATATCCAAATTAGACATTCCCATCATTTTAACCCATCGTATTCTGATTGAATTCCATAGGATGTGGGAACATGAATGAAGAGGACATGTCCAAACTGTGTCCAACCCCCTTGTGCCTGTGTTGAATGGAATAGGACTTTCTCCAATTCCGACTCCGAATGTTTTCTGAGCATTCGCAATGGGATTGGATTCTATAGTCTCTTCAACCCAGAGAAACCACTCGGCCTCCTCACATTTTCAGCCTCAACTCAGCCAGCCATCCCAAACCATGCTTTCTTTCTCCGCATCTCATAGACCTCGGATTTCTTATAGCACACAAACACACCACTTCAATGTCAACCATGCGCAACCATCCGAAAAGATCCAGCACCAACATCTTGCATTTATTTTTACCCAACCCAATAATACTAAATAAATAATAATTTAATAAATATTAAAAAAAAACCACCCTTGTAAACATCTTATCATCCTTGTTGTATAATGTATCAAATAGTTTAATTGGAATGAAAGAGATGATATGCTGACTGACTGAATGAATATTTTGAATGCTATGATATATATGCTATGTACGCACGCACGCATTTGTAGAGGAATGCCAAAGTTCATGGGATGGCATAAGTACAAATGGCTTGAGTTTAATTACAGCCTATATTGTTAACAGGTTGAAGCAAGTGCGAAGGAAACAACGGGGAGATGGGGGGGGGGGGATGATACATGAAATTTCTACAAGATAATTACAGGTGTGCTCTCGTCGACTCGATTAAAATTACAAGATTAAATGAAGGGATTTTGTATGCAGGTATTACGTGTGTATGTATGGTATGGACTCGTGTACTTTTACATAGCAATATTAGCTGAGTGCACAATTCTTGCGTTGGACAGGTTATCCCGGGCTACACGGCATGGTAATGGTACGGCTAGACTACATTGCATTATTCTTAATACAATAATCCATTTCGTTCCTTGTACTTGTATGTAAAATGTATATACACAATTCCAACAACACGAGCCGCGCGCATCGTTTTAGTAAGACAGATCCTTGGATCCAATCAGTCCAATAAATTATTCTACATCAAAATTAAGTATGTAGAATAATTTTAATTTGTGGATCATTGTGGGTCCATGTAATTTTTATAATTTTTGAATTGGACAACTTGAATGAAGAAATATGTTTGGCCTGGAGTCCCTGGAATGATTTGATTAGGGAAGGAATGATGGGCAATGGAATCCAAAGCACCTTTTCACATGAGGAAGGAATGCGGCACGGCCACGGTGCGGTGGTGAAGGATAATAATTGTTTGAAAGGGATTTTGGCTGGGAGTCAAAAAATTAAGGAGAATTGTTAATGTGAGGGATGACTGTTGAGAGGGGAAGTTGACCGCTGCGGTCAAGATTTTTATGGGATATAATCGACACTTAAAAATCCTTGTTCTGTTGTTAAGTGATGAACTCCCGCACCGACCCATCATCCATCCATCCCGGTCAACCATATGGGATTGAAATGAAAGTCCTACGTACGATCGTACGAGTGGATGGATTCTTGGAAATCCTCCAGAGGGTAACATTTAAAAAAGTATATACTTTTCAAGTAAAATACGAATCTGATGAGCCATAAATCAACCCAGGGAGAACTTGTGGTGCAGGTGGTGTGCCAGGCCATGGGATCCAATGCAATAATCCCGTCGTACGTACTGTGCGTACATAACGTACATTGGGCGTGTGGGTTAGTAGAGCAAATTGTCTTGTGTCGGTCCGGGATTTATTTGACTTTTTCACTCACATTGGGTTGGGTGAGTTGTTCGTCCATCTCTAAAAATAAAGTGCCCCTCGGAAGATTAAGGGGAGTACGTGGGGGGGGGGGGGGGGGTCCCCCCCCCCCAGAAGAGAAGGGCTGGCTCCTTTTCCCGACGGAAAAACTGAGTTGAGTGGATGTAATTATGTTATTTGCATAGTCAATATCAAAACGTCGAATGTGGAATTCTGCCCCTTGGCTTTGAAATGCCCCTTTTGGATGACTGAAGCCATTTGTCAAGCAATTATTTTGCAGCCACCCTCGGCCAAAACCATGATAATGGAAATATTGAGGGACGAGGCCCTTTGTATGTAATGTACGTACTCATAATATTCTTCCAAAAAAAACAACAGAATCAGATCCAGGAACGAAGGAAACAATTCCATTCCTGGATGAGGAAAGGAGGATACTTTTTAATCACAGTAGATAGCCATCTATTTAATAACTGGATCCCAAAAATAATCCACCCCTTCCTGGATGGATGGGGAAGGGGATCAAAACATCAAAAGAATTGAACTCCTCGTTTATTCACTGTCTTCTCTTCCCCGGCCCCGTCCAAAGAAACAGATGAACAACATACGACGAGGTGTGTTTGGAGTGGACACAAGGGGATTGCGTGTCCAATAAACGTGCATGTTTGGAAGTGAAAAGAATTTGACTCCGTTGACCATCGGAGTTGATAAATTGAATTCCGTTGGCGTGTGAAGGTGACAATATTTGTTGAATGACCGACCGACCGACCGACCTGCGTCGTGTCAATTCAATTCGGACACAAAGAATTATATATATAAAAAGGAAGCGGAAGGTGTAGCCAATGTAGAGATGGGAGTGATATTTGGAACTGGGCTTTCGTTCCCCAACCCCTGCAGCTGGAATCCGCCTTCTTCAATTCCACAGAGTTTGAAAGTAATTTTCCCATCCACTCACTTTTTGTCATCTCCTTTTCCCAGGCCCTGACTTCCCCGGACTTCCTCACCCAATGGAACTCGGAGTGGGGGGACGGCATCCCCAAGAAAAAGAACCAATGAGTATTCGGGTTGCGCAAAGGATTTGACTTCTCTTCATAGATCTCTTCTCTCTCTCTCAATTCCTTCTTCCCAATCCAACTTCCCAATTCCAAATTCTCCTTTTTGTTTCCCTTATCCCACTACTAACACACACCTACCTCCGTTCAGCCACTGTACTTCCCTCACCATCTCTCCCCGCCCCGGCCTCACTTCACATTTGGACATCCAACGAAACTCCGAATTTCTCAAACAAACACGCACCCTCATTCTATTCCACCCGTCAACAATCATACACAACACATCAACACATCCCCAAAGATCTTCTTATTTGATTAGAAATTATTTTATCCTTCAAAGATCATTTCCTTCAACTACAACATCCATGTGGGATTTTTTTTTTGAAGAAGGAATCCCTCATCGACGTCGCGCCTCGCGTCAGTCAGTATTTTCATTGGAACGAAGTCGGTCGGTCTGGTCTGTAGCAGGAGCGGAAATAATAGTTATTTTAACAATATAAAAGTGTACAAGTGAAATAAAGTGTACACAACTGATACAAGTTGAGAATCAGTGACACGGACAACAACACTTGATCTAATCCGGTGGATCCACCTCCAGCCCCAACCATACATTTACTTTACATAGAATAGAAGTGCAACTAATTACAGGAAAGTGGCCTGTTCCCCTCCACCCTCATCAGTCTTGCCCCAGCTCTCATTCCAACTCCATCCCTCTCCGTCCTTCTCCTCCCCAAGTCATACACGAGTTCATAACACAAATCAAATCATAACAACAATTCCAAAGTCAAAGTGAGGGAAAAAGGCTGTCGTCATCAAGAACATTTGACTGTGCTACAATACAAAGGACACCTGGAACCTAAAATTAATTAATTAGTTGAGAGTGAATTTTAGTAGTGCAAAAATCAAACCACACCCGACACCTGCCAAGAAATCAAATTAGCTGCCAGCATTAGGGGGTCAGGAAATGAACAATTAATCCAATTCGTCCGTACGCACGCCGGACGGGACGAAGGAATTTTGGACGTGTGCCACAAGGAGAGGATTGCCTGGAAAATTTGGATCCGGTGCGCTGCCCGGTGTAAAATCATCCAATCAAACAACCGACTTTTAAACATCCCCACGATCGGATGGGGGAGAAAGAATAAATTCCAAAATCATCTTCAAAACCCGGCGGTCAAAATTGGAACGTGCAATTTTAACAGTGTGTTGCTTCAACACCTCAACTCGTACATCCTCGGTGGTGGTTCTTACCCACAACCACCTTACCACCACCACCACCACCAGCACCACCACCTCCCCATTTCAACAAATCCTTTGGACCGCAGACAAATGTTGATGAAAATAGATCCAACCATGGAATCCGGTGGTTCAAGTGGTGAGGAAATGACATCACCAAATTCTCGCGGCTCTTCTTTGTCACCAATGGCTTTGGCCTTGCCACTTGGCGGCCGCGGCGGTGGTGGTCCAAATAAACCATATTCACCACCAATGGATCGAAATTCTCCACTCGGTCCACCCACATCCCTAGCAGCTCATCACATGATCAATTCAATGGTAAATAATTCAGCGGCAAAAAATATGACTCCTGGGATTTTGGCAAGTTTGAGTGCTTTGAATGCAATGTCATCAGCAGCGGCGGCCGCCAGTTTCCATCATCATGATTTTGGTGGAAGTAATTCTTCATTTGTGGGTGAGCGGGGTTTGGATCGTCATCCGTACGGCTCTCCTCCAGCCACTTTGGCTCCAACGAATGATCCGAGTGCAAATGAATGTAAACTCGTTGACTACAGAGGTCAAAAGGTTGCAGCATTCGTCATCAATGGGGAAACCATGCTTTGTTTGCCACAAGCATTTGAACTTTTTTTGAAGCATTTGGTGGGTGGACTTCACACGGTTTACACTAAATTGAAGAGACTGGACATAATCCCAATCGTTTGTAATGTGGAGCAAGTGAGGATCCTTCGTGGACTTGGGGCCATTCAACCAGGGGTCAACCGCTGCAAATTACTCTCTTGTAAAGATTTTGATGTTCTCTACAAAGACTGCACCACCGCCAGGTAACCCCTCATACTTTCCTTCAAATTTTATGATTTAAGAAAGACTATAACAAAGTACAAATGTACATTTAGTTAGTAGCTGTACTGTAGGAAGGGATTGTATTGTTACTTCATATTTTATTATTCATATCGTTGATCCCTGGAGTCCGCCCTCCGAGTTACTTGACTAGGGAATTCATTTTCTTTGAGGGAATGCCGAAACTTTTAAATGTTCAGTTGAGACTGGCTCAGGCTGGAACGACACTTATACTTGGAAGCGGGGAGCAGCGGAATGACTCCCTATTCTGAAATAATTACGACGAGTTTAGTTTTAAGTTTGACTGAGGATTAATTCATACGAGTCACAAATTGGAGGAAGGAACAAAAGAGCAAAGGGAGAGCCGCATTATTGGAGTAAAAGTATATGTAGGAGTACAATATATATAAGGAGTGAGTACATTGGATTGAGAAGGGAAACCAAGAAGTAATAAAGGGATCCATTAAAAATGAGGCACAATCTCATTAGAGTAATGTGATTCAAATCTAAAGACACAATTTGTCATGGTTGGAAACTGAGACGTACGTACGTGGCTGGGAGGAATAAGAAGGAACGGAATGGATTGGAATTAGAATCACATTAATGTATTACCTACTTCTTCCCCTCCTCCCCTGTCCGCATACGAGGGAAGGATTGAATATCTCATCTCCATTTCCACTTGTAATTCAATCCATTCCAATTTTTATCAGTTTACAATGTTAATATCAAGGCGGAGAGGGAAATGGGGAAAACCATGCTTACCCCCGCCAGCATATGTGCCTACTGTCAGCAAGTTCGCTCACTTCACTAAAATTAATTTATTACAGCCACTTGAATTAGTATTATTTCGTGGAAGGAGAAAGTTCTACAAAACCAACGCAAATTTTTTTAGAAGTTCCTTTTTGACAAGATTTCTGTGTGAAATTAGAGTTATACACTTGAGACACACAATAAATTAATTATTATTAATTTCACGCCGAGCAGAATTAAATTTCTTTTAATGGGCTTTGAAAGGTTTAAATAAAATTATTTACTTTTTAGTTGAAAATTTAATTAATATGACCAGTAATTCCTGGAAGGAGAAAAAAACAAGGATTGGAATTCTATTAATTTAATTTAACATTTACAAGCAATTTATTTTTCTACAATATTTGCGCATTGTGCAGTAGGCGAGGATCTAATTTGTATTTGAACTTTCCCCATAGGATTTGTTGTGTTTAATTAATTTGAAATGCATGGATGAGTGTGGAGCGTATGTCTATGTAGTCTTCCAACTCTACTAATAACCGGGGAAGGGAAACATTTTTATATTTATGCAAATGAAGACAGACACATGTTTTCCGTGTTTGATTAGAGGAGATTTTTGAGGGGGGAGAGTGACGGAGAGTTATGGGATGGTTTTTGTATAATTTAGCCCTTCCAGATTTGTAGAAGAAATGAGATAAAGAAAAGAATAAGGAGTTTAGGTGGGAAAAGGGAAAGAAGTTAATATTGTGTTGTGAGATGTTGTAGAGGGAAGGAATGAAGGGGGGCATGATGGAATCAGACATTAGGACATAAGGTTTAATCATGTAAGTCAGTCTTTTGGTGGTGTTGTAAAAAGGAAGGAAGGGATTGAGATGAAGGAAACGGTGCTCCAGGAATATAATAATAAGTAGGAAAAAGAGATGGATTTGGTTCCAGCTAAAGTCTAAATGGTCCAAGGAGGAAAGGAAGGAGTTTGGAATCTCCTTCATCCCAACACCCATCCCAACTCCAAATTATCCGTCTGACTTTGCATAATACTTTCCATCCGAGGGATTCCTTCCTCAAATCTCACTCCACTGCTTTAATATCGCATTTGCCTTTCCCCTTTCCTTAAAAATTGGATATTAAAATAAGCGAGCCTTGATTTCTTTTAAATATGGACTCTGGGGGCTTCCTTGCCACGGACCCACCAACTCATCTCATTTTTTTTATTTTCCACTCAAAACTTCTCCCATCATGTCGGAAGGGGAGGGTAGGATTCAAATTTACAAGAAAGAAAAAAATAACTAATTAATTCAACACAATGCGGGTTGAGGTCTACCTCCACCGTCTAAGAATTAAAGATAGGAATCATCATAATTATCCATTTCTCAAATCCCCCTCCACTCTGTCAACATCCTTTCCCTCCTTCATTCCCCTTAAACTGCTCCCCATTTACTCATTTCCACTCAAATGGAATGGTTCTTTTGGGTGAACAAATTATTCTGCTAAATCTCCATTCTTTTATTTTCATCAAGTAGACGGTAAATCGTAGGTAAGACTTTGGAGACCATCATTCTCCTCATTAGATTACATGACATAATCCACTTCTTCAAGTACAACCAGTACAACGGCAGTGGCAGTAGAAATGCTGTAGGCAGACTGTGCTGTAGACGTGATGAGGAATTCCAGGGATTTTATTAAACACCCGTAAACAACAACACCTCAATTAAAAAAAGGAATTAATTCCGAGTCGGAGAATTGAATTTTTAAATATTGAAATTTTGGATTCCGCTCCACCATCCGAATTAATTGGGAAAGTGATTTTATTGGGCTGCATACAATTTGTTAAATTAATTTGCCGCGAGTGAGTAGTGGGATGGATTAAGTGGATGTAATGTAATGTATGTACGTAATGCATGATGAATGGATGTAAGGACAGACGCGCGTGCGGTTCTTGTCATTTGATTTTCCAATTGGTTCTTTCCACCGACCGACTCAGCCATCGGCGTTTAAATCCGCAGCCGCAACCACGCGACGCGACTCCGACGAATGTGATTTGTCTTTGGGAGTTTTAAAAAAACTGAAATTACCTCATCTCCATGTAAACATCCTGTACTTTGATGGTAGAGGGACGGGGCCGTAAGGGATTTGAAGGAGAGATCCAGTTTATTGCTCAGATAATCCCTATTTATGTACTGCACCCGCATGTTAGTTTGACTGGGATTGACAGGGAGGGGTTTTCCCTCAGTCCCCAACAACTTATGTAACTTCATTATTTCACCACCAAAATAACCAAAATAAACTTCTACTTGATAAATGTGAAATTCAAAACCCGGCTGCTCAAAATTTCATATTTAATTAATTTTATTTCTCCGCCTACGTCGTCGTATTGCGCATTGGCTTTAAAAAAAAACGTTTCTAAAATTGTGTATCCAATGTATTTTTTTGTAAATGCTGCATTCTTCCTCCTCCGATTGACCCTGAAATTGAGCTCCACTTCAGCATCACTAGGTAAAGAAAACTACACATAACATAAATTTAACTGATGGGTCATCCCTATTGTAGATGTGAGGGGGCAGAGGAGCGGAAATGAAATAAAAATGACATTATTTGGAGCAGCAGTAATATAGGGTGGAAAGGTGTACTTTTTTTTTTTATTTCCTTGTGTTATTTATATCCGTGGTTAAAGAAGAAAATGAAGAAATCGGGAGGGAGGACAGAGAGGGATTGTTGGAAGAAGTATTGGATTCCTTATTTGTATGATTGTTGCGGGTGGTGGTAGTAGTGGTTATTTCAGAGAGATGGATGTATCTTATGTGTAGAAATGGCTATGGGAAATACATAGGTGGGTTGGATGACATGGATGGAGCATAAATAAAAAGGACAGACAAGTCTTCAACTCCCCACGTAAACAAGGAATACGTACGTACCGTAGCTTTTATTTTTATTTTTTTTTACTTGTTCAAACCCGAGCCGGGTTGGGACGGTTTCTTCTTTCTTCCCTTTGACCCCATGAAGGAAGAAGATATGAAACAAAATGAATAACAGAAACTAATATTGTGAGTATCTATTTGAAGGAAAGTACGGGGAGGGAGAAGAATGAGGAGTTGAACAAAAGATCCATTCATCCTTGAAGGGGGAGGATATTTAATACGTTTGTTGTGTAAGAATTCAGAACTCAGGGAGTTTTTTCCAGATAATTACACTTTTTTAACTCGGGGAGCAAGGGAAACCGCTGCTTGCTCCATCCGTCCCTTCCCCACCCCGAATAGAGGAGTGGGAAAAACCAAAAGAAATCGAAAAATGTGGAATTTCTACTCTCGCAAAAGCAATTTAGAATCCAATCCAAACCCAGACTTACTAGTTCCATTCCTTTTAAAACAATTTGAAAAAGAGGAACAAGAAGGAAAAAATCAAAACCCCTACCGCCTGCCACCCTGCCCAAAAAGAACCAATCCATTATCCTTAAAGCCAACTGATATTAATTTATGATTGATTCCATACATAAAGAATACAATCTCACAATCCTTTTCATTGTACAAATTGTACGTTCGACGTACGTCGTAGATTTGGGAATTAGGGCCAAAACAATTTGCAAAATCCAAATCCCACCAATACAGGATTTTCATTGTTTAGCATTTGGTTTGGATTGTGTAATGGAATTGCATACATATGCTTTTGAGATTGATTTGCATGCAAAGAAGAGACACACGCTTGGAGTGGATTGAATCAAATGTTGAGGATTGTGCCAAGACCGTAGGGGGTTGGGAATTGACATTAAGGAATCCTCCAGCCCCTATAATTACACTCCACTCTCCCACGTCCATCCGTCCCTTTTTTCCTTCGTGCACAATTAAGACGAGTGCAGTTCCACCTGGAATACCAATTAGGTTATCCTTTTTTTTTCATATGTATATTATCCTGCGTGCGGGAATACATGCAAATTAATAGACGGAGTCTCATCATTTTGACTTGGACCAAAGGCCACAGGACTTGATTAGCTATTCCACGTCAATTATTTGGACCTTTTGTAATTACAGGTAGGTAGGTTTTCTTGGGGTTGGATGTATTGTATTGTATGGGTGCAGGTGTCCATGGATTTCCTTGCTTTACTTGCTCCTTTCACCAGGTCAGTGTCTGCCGTCAGTGCAGTGCTGCAAATTATTTTGCAAATAAATTCCAGTTTGATATGCTATGCGTATGGTATGTAATGTAATTGTTATTGCATTGCATTGTAGTAATTCCTAAACATGTTAGGCTGCCTAAGAGTCGTAATCTTTGTACTGTACAATTCATTGGATTGGAATTTTACTCAATTTTGTGGATTGAGATGAAAGGTAGTGGGATTTGAAGGTGTCAATGTGGTTTTCCCTTGTATTTGACTGAGATTGGATAATTGCATTGTTGTGGGGTAAAGGGCTGAGGGAGCGGAAAGAGTACAAACACCTTTGCACTTGATCTCCCGACTTGGAAAATGCTCGGAGGGTGGTTTTTGTGAGTAAGGATTGTACAAATAAATGGGGTCCGATTGTCGGATGTGTTGGCGGTATAAGGAAAAAGGAATTGAAGTAGCGGAGCACCTGCAGAGCCTGTGTTGTTCATTTGAAACTATGGCTTGGCTACTCCTGGAGGAAATGGGAACCCCCTCTGGATTTCTCCGGAGGGAAGGTTTTGTTGAATCCCCATGAAACTCACCACCGTCACCCCATGTCCCTGTCCGGTCCACCTCAATCCAACAAGGAGAAACATTTTTATTGTCATCCACCGACTGAGTGAGATAAATCGGGGTGGAAGTCCAACTGTTGGAATTCAATGGACTCCACTTTCTGCCACCACTGGGGATTAGGCCACACCGATGAGAAAAGCCAGCCACTCCTCATCCACCCAAAACAACACGCGACCCTCATTACCACTTTCACACCTCATCCTTTTATTATCCTTCCCATTCATTCCCCGCCTCTCAATCTCCTTTCTCCAATCACATCCGAGAAAACTATATAGATTTCGTAGGGATTTATATGAGTAGAATTTGAAGGCAATTGAGTTAATAACAAATATCCGTTCTGGATGGCTCGTTTGTACGGGAAAGTTTATTTTTGAGGAGATTTTGAATAATTTTTAGGTTGTTAGTTTTTGGATTTGGGGTTTCCATGGTGAGGTAGGCGAATGCACATGATGTTGATTTATGAGGTAGTTTTCAATTTTTGTTCAATTTTCAGTTTGTAATTGTTAGTTTTTTGCCAAGGTTGTTTTAGCAACGACAACTTGGGTTTTGCCAAGGTAGGTAAAACAAACAACTCACCTTCAACAGGTAGGCCAGTACTATGGAAAACTTGTTGTTTTGTTGTTTTTAATTTGT
>JAAXYW010001489.1:0-21253 GCA_036851895.1 Orthonychiurus folsomi | reverse complement strand
TGGGAGAGGAAGGGCTACCTGACTTGACTTTATTTGCTTTGTCAGCAAAGTAATACATTCAATTCCAATGTATTCGACTGACTATACAATCCTCGTGTATATTTTTCATGGGATCTCCTCCCAATGCATTCACCCTCATTTCCACACCTCTTTCCTATCAAATCCCACAGTCCCACACATTGCATTGAGTTATTTTTTTCTTTTCTTAAAAAAAAACATCTTTTCTTTCCTACCTCCCTTTGGTTTGTGTCGTGATGGAGGAGAGTCAGTCCGTGCAAACCATGATTGAAAAATCTCAAACCACACAGCAGTCGTCAAATAAGAATCATGATCTCTTGGCACGGAGTTCCTTTCTTGTCCCTGTCCTTCCTTCGTAGTGTAAATGTAATGGGATTTTGCAGGAAGGCAGTCGAAAGTCAAAGGGCTTCAATGACTCTGAACCATGGCATCCATGCATGGGGGCAAATGCAAAATTACAACTGGCCCGTCACAAGCTTTTGACTTATTTCATATTCCTTTCCCTTATCTTCGAGCTACCAGGAGCTATTTCATACACAAGAGAAGGCAAGTATATTTCAGTTTTAATAAAAAAATATCTCATCTGATGTATTCAAAATTCTCTTCTCCTTTTGGATGTGGGAGGCAATAGGCAGTAACTGGCATTCCAATACAAGCTCACATATGAAAACATAATCATCCGTCAGTTCAACGCACACGAGACATAAAACGACGAACTTTGACAAAATGGCTTAGGACCTGTCGTGAACATTATTGAAATCCGTATAGCATTTCATCTATAGTAATTCTGTATAATCGAAGCAATAAAATCTCAACGACTACGACGTTGACTTCACATTTCATTCCAACTCTCAACTTTTCGCAATCACAATCCCAGTTTCCATTGCAAAATTATTCACTCAATTTCAATTTGCAAAAAGGAGTCGGCGGCCTATCCCAGCCCCAGCCCCAAATGGATCCCTTTTTTAAATCCTTTCCATCCAAATTTATAAAATTAGCCAGCTGGGTCATCCCATTCCATGCTCGTCTTACAAATTGGGTTGAAGTTAATCCTGTACTCCATACTACAACTACGCCAAGAGTAGCAAAGCTAGAATTGCATTTCCTCTCCTCTGCGCCTGTACTTGCCCATAGTACTGCACAAATAATGAGATCCACTGTTAAAACCGGCCTCCACTTCATTGAATTCTCAAGTGGAAAGGGGTTCCTTCAGACTTTTCAAGTCCTCCGTTCCACGCACCCTAATTGCCTTTCAAGACATCTGTAAACAACCATAAAAAGAGCATGGGAGCGTCCGTTCATTTCCCATTCCTTAGCTCTTTCCCATCCATACATCCGTGTGTCATTCTTGATACAAAATCCTCTCGAACCTTCCCAAATTATTTGCTTAGCGGGTACTTGGCTTTGGTTCTCTCCATTCTTCTTAACCTCAGAGCTAGGCGACACGTTAAAATGATGCCATGCCTTCACGGACAGCGCACAACGTTGTTAGCATGAGAACTTATTAAAACGTCAAAAAAATATTTTCAAAAAAAAACGCGGCAAGGATTTGAGGAATTACACGATACACTACACCTACACTACGTAATGTATGTCAACTCCGAACCCCTCGTTAACCTCTCATCATTTTGACAGGGAGTGGCGGGCCGGGCCAGGCGGCTAAAGCTCAAAAACAAATAAAACCCATAAAAAGGGAGGTGGAATCGTTGGGTTTGGATAATTGAGAGCAAACAAAAGATGCGAGTGGATTGCATCTGGCCCTATCATTACTCGCGAGCTTTGTTTTAAAGATGAGAAGGGCATGGGTTGGTCCCAGGTCTTTAGATTCACGGAAATGGAAGGAAGGAGGTGAACTTTTGCGTAGCCTTTTCCGTATGAAGTTTGACCGTAGCAATTAACCTTTCCGGTGAGCAACACAAGTGTAATTATATGGCTTCGATACATTGTTAGCTTATTAAACTGAGTCAGTCCTATTTATGTATTGATGAATCAGGCAGGCGATAGGCGAAGTAGGTAGTTAGTATTTAGCCCGGAGGCAGGTAGAAATTACAGGTGACCTGTCCGGATAAGGTGCCGATTTCCTTTAATAAAATGGGTTGTCCAATTTAAGGTTGGTTTAACTTAGTGTGAAAATAACAAACTCTTTTTTTCTTTGTTATTCCAGGAAAATAGAAAATTCACCGAAACACAATGGAAGCCAGAAACCAAATCGTAACCCCTGCAACAATGTGAGTGTCCGTCTCCGTGAATTGTGTAGTGTATTTGAATTCACAATTTCTCCAGCATAATTCAAATTTCGGATCATGTTGAATGCAATACTGCATCGAGTGGGTCGAAAATCCTGAAAATCTTCAAAATGCGATCGGCGGGAATCCTTATATTCCTTAAAATTCTGCTGTCCTTCCTCCCGCCCAGTCGGGGCCTTCATCCCCCGCAATGTGAATGGTCACTCCTCCATTCTTCTTCCCGCCTCACTTGCCGTGTTGACCCCGGCCACAACCTCATCGTCGAAGAAGAGGTTTTCGGGATCGGGCCTGAAACTGCAAAATCCCTTTGGGTTAGTTGTACCGGTGAAGGACATGACCCTTTATCCTCTGCTGGATTCGTTCTATCCCATGGTGTATTTATGGCAGTCCCCAATTTGGAAGATCTTCGTCTCGATTCTTGTCGAATAGCTGGAATCACTCCTGGAGCCTTATCCTACCTACCAAACCTTCAAAACCTCACAATCCGAACAGGTACGAGTCTTAGTGGGAGTTGGCCCTCAGCATCAGCCTCATTGGCCCTTGAAGTCAAATCCGGAGTTTTTCGAGGCCTTCCATCCCTTCGATATTTGGATTTGTCGACGACGGCCCTTGCATCCCTTCCGGGTGATTTCCTGTGCTTCTTACCAGCTTTGACCCACCTCAATTTGACCTCTGCTTGGCTAAGGGATTTTCGATCCATCGGTATCCAATCCCAAGATCCCACAGCAGAGTCCTGCGGCTCATCCATCCGAATTTTGGATTTATCCGGGAATCATTTTACTCTCCTCCCACCGGCGACATTCCTTGCAGTTGGGAATTTGGAGGAACTTCGTTTGGATCTAAATTCCATAACTTTGGCTGCTGAGCGAGCACTCCTTGGCCTGCATTCCCTTCGGGTCATTTCCCTTTCTGGAAATCAACTGACGTCCCTCCCTCCGGAATTCTTCAAGGATAATCGACTCCTTCGGGAAATTTATTTACAAAACAATTCCTTGGGAGTATTGGCCCCTGGGTTATTCACGGGATTGGAGCATCTTATTTCCTTGGATTTGGGATACAATGACCTCACTTCGGATTGGGTCAATGGAGAAACATTCAAATCTCTAATTCGACTGGTCGTACTCAATTTGTCACATAATCGCCTCTCCCGGATTGACGGGGTCTTGTTCCGGGATCTGTACAGTCTTCAAGTGCTCAATTTGGAGAATAATAAAATCTCACATATTTCCGAGGATGCATTGGCGGGAACGTACAATTTACATACACTCCTCCTATCCCATAATAACCTGAAGAGCATAGATGAGCGGATTTGCAAAGGCCTCGCAATCCTTAGCTTTTTAGCCTTGGACAATTGCAAAATTGAAGCAGTGGCTCCAGACAGCTTCCAAAATTGCTCATCCCTTCAAGATTTAAATTTGAGTAGTAATAAATTAACGGAAGTCCCATTTGCAATTGGAACCCTCAGTTACCTTCGGACCCTGGATTTGGGTGAAAATCAAATCACGGATATTTCCAATGCATCATATCAAAGACTCCCAAATTTGTATGGATTACGTCTAACGGACAATGCGATAAGGACCGTAGCCAAAGGTTCATTCCTAGGCCTCCCTTCCCTCAAAATTGTGAATTTGGCCAAAAACAACATCACGTCCCTAGAACCCGGCACATTTGACGAGAATCCAAATCTCCAAGCGATTCGTGTTGACTCCAACCGCCTGTCAAATATCAGTGGACTTTTCAACCACGTCCCAAATCTCCTGTGGCTCAACATCTCTGCAAATATCCTGGAAATCCTGGACTACTCCTCCTTACCGCCACGTCTCCAATGGTTGGATCTCCGCTCAAATTTAATCCGTGTTCTCGGTCCCTGCTCCTCATCCCCAGTCCCCCTTCGAATCAACAAGTTGGATTTGTCAGAAAATCTGATTTCAGAAATAACCGCCTCAAATCTACCAGATTCCATTGAAAAACTGAGTCTTCGCTCCAATCGGATCTCTGTCATCCACCCGTACACGTTTTTTCGGAAACCAAATTTAACCCGTGTAGATTTATCCACTAATACACTTACACGTCTGGATCAAAATGCATTGCGATTGGCTCCTGGACGACTCATCCCCGTTGAATTGCTATTGGCACATAATCCATTGCAGTGTGATTGCAGTATGGAGTGGCTCCAAGGGATTGAAGAGAATGATGATGATTCTGGTCATTATCCTGTCATCTTGGATGGGTCAGAGGTCAAATGTTCATTGGCACTCCAGCGCTGGCCGAATCCATTACCTTATATGGCTGTACAATCCTCTCAATTTTTGTGCAAATATGAAGACCATTGTTTTTCCAGATGTCATTGCTGTGACTTTGATGCTTGTGACTGTCAAATGAGGTGTCCGACGAATTGCAGTTGTTTCCATGACCAAGGATGGGGTGTGAATGTCGTGGATTGCTCAGGGCTGGAAAATACTCAAATCCCAGTCAGAATTCCAATGGATGTGACCGACCTGTTTTTGGATGGAAATGTTCTGCCCTCGTTGGATTCCCATGCTTTCCTTGGAAGGAAAAATCTACGGACTCTGTACTTGAACGGCTCCCATGTTGAATCCATTCAAAATCGGACATTTTCCGGTCTCAAACAATTAGTCGTCCTTCACTTGGAGAATAACTTCTTGGAGCGACTGGAAGGATTTGAATTTGAAGAACTGGAAGACTCCCTGGAAGAATTATACCTTCAACAAAATAGTTTGAATTGGATTTCCAACGAAACATTTTCCAAATTAACCCGCCTTCGAATTCTATGGTTGCATGGAAATAATTTTGTGGATTTGGCGATTTGGGCGGTCATTCCAAATCCAAGCAGCGGCGGCCGCCTTCGATTGAACGAAGTGACCCTTCGGGGAAATGAGTGGTCATGTGAGTGTCAATTTACATTAAATTTCCGAGAATGGCTCGTAGAGAATCGGATCCGAGTCGTGGACGCAAGTCAAGTTCAGTGCATTGACTCCGTTGCCGGAGGCGGGAATCGTAGTAGTTCCAATGGATTTGAATTGATGGTCGTACGAATCCTGGAACAAAAAAATCATCGCTGTTCCCAATCCACGGATTTAAGTGTCATTGAATCCGCAGCTCCGGATCCGGGTGTTGATTGGTCGAGTCATCTCCCACTACTGATTGTGTTGAGTGTTTTGATCCTTGTCCTCGTCATCCTATTTTGCATCAGTTTTTACTGGAGACAAACATTGAGGGTTTGGTTTCATGCCAAATGTGGGATCCGTCTCACGGGTTGTGGGGAAGGGGCATCAGATCGGGATAAACTTTTTGACGCCTTCGTGTCCTACAGTTGCAAGGATGAGGCATGGGTACGGCAAGTACTGGCGGCGGAATTGGAACAACATGATCCGCCGTATCGACTGTGTTTGAGATACAGGGATTTACCCACTGGGGGTACTTATTTAGCGGATACCATTGTACAGGCCTCGGAGGCGAGTCGAAGGACGGTTCTAGTCCTATCCCATCATTTTCTCAAAGGTAAGCACATATAATTCGAGAGTTTAAAGAATTTCCTTAGTTCATAGTTAGAACTATAACTATAACTAGAACTTAGGAGTCATTTTGAAATTTAACACTAAATTGTATAGGAGTAATCCATGAATCAGTTGTGAATACCCGGTCTTCTAACTTTAAAGTAGCCAGTTTATGGTTAAATCTCTATTTGAATTTTGAATCCAAAAATAATAGTTTCTGGATAGTGTATGTTTCTGGATATGTAAGAAAAATTTAATGTATATTTCTTAGGTGAATGGAGCCGAACGGATGTGAAGTCGGCCCACCATTCCGTGCTCAAGGATCGTCATCGAAAAGTGATAATCATCCTATTGGGTGACCTCCCCTCAAAGGACCTCGACCCCGACGTCCGCCTCTACCTCAAAACCCACACGTATCTCAGTTCAGAGGATAAACGTTTTTGGGATAAATTCCATTACGCCCTTCCAGATGTCAAAGTGAAAGTGCCGCTGAGTCGCGGGATTCACAATCGGACTTAGTTCTCATTCCCACGCCCACATGAATCCCCCGCCCCAACCCCCACTACCCCATTACCAGTCCCAACCTCCACATCGACCTCAACCCCCACCCCCGATCCCGCCAATTCCGCCATCAACTCAAAGACCACCACATCCGAATAGTGGTGGTGGTGGTTCATCCAATAGTAACAGTGGAATGAATATGATTGTGACTAGTAGTGGTGGTAACAATAGTAGTAGTGGTTGTGTCAGTGGGGTCAAATCCAATCGACATGTTGCAATCCACATATAGCAGTCAGCCGAATCTCCACATTTACAATTAACAACGACGACGAAGAGAAGACGATGATTTAGAATACAAATCACGGGCGAAATAAAAAATCTTCATTGTTCACGAAGGAAAGAACATGACACGAAGGATGATATATCCGTGAGGAACATTGCAATTGCAAATTATTCCAATCCGTCATTTATATTTATTTACATACGTAAATAGAACCCCATCTCCGCATTGTTCCGTGTGAAGTTGAAGGCGCCTTGCGAAAGTGAAATAATTCGTGGCCAGAATTACATGAATTGAATTGAAACTCAGTCAATAAGTCACACACTCGGCGACGACGACGACTCCTTCATCTGCCTGCTCAACTTTCTATTATTCTTCATCACTATTGTTGTTCAACTTATCGTATCGTATCCCGAACACTTTGCGCCCCAATAAATCATGGACTTCGTGAATTGCGAAGTCGAAGTGAAG
The DNA here is from genome assembly GCA_036851895.1 of Orthonychiurus folsomi. Lineage (NCBI taxonomy): Eukaryota > Metazoa > Arthropoda > Collembola > Poduromorpha > Onychiuridae > Orthonychiurus > Orthonychiurus folsomi. Next base: position 14,219 of record JAAXYW010001489.1, on the reverse strand, counting down.
CGCCTGGCCTCCATTGATATTACCAAACCAAATACCTCCAATTACATTTCGTCTAAATTTGGATGATTCCCCTCCTCTCAGCATGGGAGCTTATGGAAAGTGCGTTATGGACTATGACTCCTCCAAACAATAACAATAAAAATGATGATGATTATCCAACCACCACCAACAAGGCACACGGATCCATTCATTGTTGGGATTGGCAAAATGTAAATGGCAATTTGAGGAATGACTCGTGGAAGTGTGAGGCCCCCATATTCATGGCGCGAAAGAACAAAACAAAAAGTCATGGAAAAGGGCAAGGAAAGTTGAACCCAATTTAATTTGACAAAATCCACCTTTACTCGTGGAAGTGTGAGGCCCCCATATTCATGGCGCGAAAGAACAAAACAAAAAGTCATGGAAAAGGGCACGGAAAGTTGAACCCAATTTAATTTGACAAAATCCACCTTGCCTTCCACGTAATTTACGTTACGTTCTTCTGCACTTGCACGATTTGCGAAGCGCCACGCAAGACACCAATTGTTGCAGGACGCGGCGGGTCTGAGGCCTATGATTACATAGTTAGGCTTGGGAAAATGATGGCTTTTGGAAACTTAACGTGATACATTCGAAAGGGGGGTACACCCCGCAACGCAACGTAAAAACAACCCCATTTCACTCTTCCACTTCAATCCCATCCTGTACCAACCAATTGTTGTAAATTATTGTCATTTAATTTGTAATGTTTAGTTTATGTCGTGTTGTGAAAGGAGTGAGTGGAGTGTGGCAGGAGACAGGAATCTAATGTAAAGTACATGTTTGTGTGTGGGATTTAGATTATTTGTTGTTGGCGGAATTAGAAGGGAGAAATCTGCGGATGATACTCACTTTTTGTTTGTGGTGTGTTTGAGATTAATTTGTTTGTATGAGTTTGAAGTTGCAAGTTTTGTACTATTTGTCATATTGAATGGATTCAAAGGAATAAAGCGGAACTGACGAACGAATTACCGACCTGAACTAATCCTTGATTTATGACATCAATGACTGATTTCGTTAATAATTTATTCCAGGAAAGTAACAATTAAAAGTCGTACAACAATTAAATTAATTTGCTTAATAGTAAATCCGGTTAAGAGTTTTCTGGATCGTATGGGCCGCGAGTAAATAGCTTAAAAATAATACTAAATAACACATATTTCAAAAACTGGACCTGGGAAATTGCGAAAAACCAGCAGCTCCATAATTATAATTTTCGCAAAATCATCCCAATCCCATATTAATTAGGCATCTAATTTAATTTCTTCGGCCTCCTTCCGGCGTGGCGAGCGGATGAGCCCAAAAAGGAACCCCCACCCACTACTCTCCGTAATTATTTGAAGATTAAAGCTTCTGGAGTCTGGCTGGCCTACCGTTTGCATAAATCCATGCAATGGATAGTACATACATGTTATATTCCATGTAAACGGAGATGAGTGACTATCCTATAAATAGGGCCCACGATCCAACCCCAGCCAGCCGGAGTCCCAACTCGTTTATCTCTCTCCCTCAAAAGCTATAAGGCAGAGGTTGACGGCGAATCTAATTTTAATTAATTGGAGTGCCCCAGTCATCCCATTTTATCTCTCAGCTATTTATTCAACAGTCCCCTTCGTCCCTCATTTGTGAGAATCAGTGGGGAGCAAAGATGATTTCCGCTCGGCGGATGCCAAGGATGAAAGAACCAGTTAAAATATCAACTCATCCATTTCTCAGGAGGAAAGCTAAAGGCCAAGCCTCATTTCCCCTTACGTCATCCCAAGTTAATCGAAACAACTGGGGGAAGGAACTAAACGTCCGTTTAATACTTTTTTTAAAATTGAATGGTTTAGTTAAATTATATCTAGGTGGGAAGAAAGCCAAGGTTTAATGTAATATAGAATTGCATTTTTTTTAAAATTAAAAGCTTTTAATTTTAAAAAAATGCAATTCTATATTCAAATTAGCACAGCAGACCACGGTTTTAACCAATAGATTGAAAGCCCTCACGGAATGCATACAAGACGCGTTTTTATCCACATTTCCCAACCTCGTAGATAGGGACGTCCAGAATAAAGTCATAATAACACAATGGAGGCTAAGGAAATAATAAAATGCCCTGAAAAGGAGACTAAATTAAGTACATAATAAGCAAGTACTCCACTTGTACAAATTACACAAGCCAACCAGCATCCCATAAAGATGTATGTATGTATTATGTATGTACGTACCTACAAATTTCTTCCGTCGCATCCGCATCCCATCCGTTTGCTACTTATTCAATCCCTTTTCTTCCAGGAGGCGGATCCCTACTCCGGCTCCAACTTGCCGATCTCATGGCTAAGGAAATAATAAAATGCCCTGAAAAGGAGACTAAATTAAGTACACAATAAGCAAGTACTCCACTTGTACAAATTACACAAGCCAACCAGCATCCCATAAAGATGTATGTATGTATTATGTATGTATGTACCTACAAATTTCTTCCGTCGCATCCGCATCCCATCCGTTTGCTACTTATTCAATCCCTTTTCTTCCAGGAGGCGGATCCCTACTCCGGCTCCAACTTGCCGATCTCAATGAGGATAAAAACTGATAAAGAATTAAAATTACACAATACGAATTGAAGTCTCCTTCCCCGCCCGCCACACCAATGCCACACAAAAGACGGGAGGAACGTAGTGGGCATGAACATCCACGAATCCAAGTGACATGCGACTTTTCCTTTCCTTCCCATTAATGTACAGGTAACACACACAAAAAAAACGGGGACAAGGCAAAAAGAGTAGCCCAAAGGAATCAAAAAATTGTCCGCCCATTCTAATTCAAAAAGTCAAAAAACAAGACATTCTATTAAATCCACATCCACAGTGGCCACCGATGATGTAGTAGCATTCAAATATTCATGCAATTACTCCTACCTACGATGCATTTCCCTTCAAAATAAATGNAAAAAATTGTCCGCCCATTCTAATTCAAAAAGTCAAAAAACAAGACATTCTATTAAATCCACATCCACAGTGGCCACCGATGATGTAGTAGCATTCAAATATTCATGCAATTACTCCTACCTACGATGCATTTCCCTTCAAAATAAATGCTTGTTCTTTCTTGCTATATAACTTCCGAGACACCTTGTCTCTATCCTTGCCATTCCGCCGTCCGTCGCCCCTTTATCTTCGACTGTCCTCGTATGGAGATAAAGTAATATGCTAATGATACAAAAGCTGAAGGCGGAGATGGTTAATATAAAAAAGTGTCCCGAAATGAAATGTAATGTAATGTGAATGCTTGGCTGGCTCCGTCGTACTCGTAATGGAATGAAATGCAAGTCAATGAAATGAAAATGAATTGTCGTTCGTTGTTTAGAAAGCACACCCACGACAGCAGAAAAGGGATGGAAGGGACGACGATGGTTTTTGTATAATACCGGAGCTGGGGAAGGACAAAAACTTTTCTCCCTTTGTATAATGCATTGCATTGACTGCTTTAAGAGAGTCTACGTAACGTACATACATTACGTAGTAGTTCTTCTGGGCATATCTTATGACAAGGAAAGGATCTTCAAGGAATGGGGATGGACTCGAAATGGCCAGAAGTATTCCTCCTTGTTTGAAATGATGAGACCGGTGCGGTGCGGTGTAGTGAATGGGCCGGGGATCGGATGGAAGGAGACTTTTTTTTGCCTTCCTTTCAATCAAGGGAATTAGAGAGAATAGACTCCAGAAAGGAGCCGATCTGGGAGGACTATGAATACGGAATTACTCCAACTAGGGATTTACTATACATACCCGCAATTCAATTACATTAACAAATAGCGAAGTGAAGAAGTTTTTTGATCACTTATTTGGAAAAGGGAAATAATATACAAAAAAAGTAAACCACCAAAATTATATTAAAACAATATATGGATTTCTCATATTACAAACCCATTTCAAACAATTATAATTTGCACAAATTTATGGAACACAAACGAACTAGGTTCTCCATACGTCTATTTCTTAGATTTACACGATATGTGATTTGGTAAATCCGTATAATTTGCAATCGCATAGAATTCAGTACTAATCCTTGGATTAATTGAAACAACCCAAAGAGGATCCATATGCTAATCCAGGATGGAATCTTTGAATATTCTCCATGTCAGTGTGAGATCTAAAAGAGTCTTGCTCACTCTTTTCCTGTCCGCTGGCCCTCATCCGAGCTGTCAGTGTCAAGGAATGGAATCCAGAAAGAAGAAGACAGTTTTTTTTCCAAAACGTACGTACTCCCTCCAAGTAATCCTGCCCCGGCAAAACCCCTTTTCTTTTGTCCTGCTCTTCAACCTTTTAATCTGAGTCTCTCATCTCCGAATGAGCGGACAATGCAATGCAATTCAAATGGAGGTTGGAAGGCTAGGGAACGTGAGTGAGGATTTCTGAAGAGTTGATGCCGCCGTGAGTGACTTGAGAAGACTTCTTCGACTGACAAACTACCCAACCGAAAGCAATAAGATTTCCTCCCTTTGTTCTTCACTTATTCATTCCTTTGCCACCTCGTAAAAACATAATAGTGTATACTTAACCCTACTAGCTACTTTTTTATGAGAATCAATCATACCTTTACCCGGGATTATACAGGGTATTTAAAATATTGCAATAATTATTGGAATAATTTCTTGAATAAACTTCACGCAAGCATTTCTCTAGACGGAAAAAACCTTTTGACTCTTAAGTATAATTTGTATATAGCAATTTATAATATAAATTGTGAGTGGTAACTGAACACATAAATCCCCTCCGTCAAATTACAACTTCCCAACACCCAAGAATTTTCTCACACTAATTTACTCCCTTATTCCGCTTCTGCCAAAAATACCTGTTTCCAAGTTCACAGTTATTACCACCTTCTGAGCCGTAACTATAATCGGGAAAACATCAATTACCTCCTTCAACCACCATTTCCCGGCCTGCAATTCATAATATTTATCTCCCACCTTCAAATCCTTGCTCTGTTTTAACACGGGTGTTCATTCATTATTAAATCCAATGGGTTTAACTACACCCCTCCACCAATTACCATTACGTTACGTGAAGATTCGCAATACAACAAGTTCCCTCTCACCCGGCTATGCCAAGAGAAGAACAATGGAATTCCTTGACTTCCCCCCATATGCTGTACAGTGCTAAACAGCCATTCACATTAACAACCACATAATAACATGTTCAAAGATGGGGGGAATTACTGTACGTGGGTTTTTAATCTCATGTTGTTGATTCAAATAACAGAGGGTAGTTAAGTTTTGCGTGGAAAACACAAAAATTTATATGTACACTTAATAACTTTAATATTTTGTGAGGATTTTTTTTAATGAAGTGTTTGCCGGATTTGTAAATAACAAACACAAATACCTACTCCGTTAAAGCTGCCATAAATACATACGTACGCAACCACAGCGATTACCATAAAAATCCCGCATACCATTGTTGTTGTTGTAATACACGAAAGAACCTACTTTAAACTTTACGACATTCAGACAGAGTTTAATATTTAATAGGGCACTGTAATTCAAAATAACCACACTAATAATACCATCAAATTCCCTTGCCTTCAGATCACCTGGTCTGGCTTAGTGCCTAGCCTGACCTGACCGCATTCTTGGTTGATTGCTTGCATGAATTACCAATTCTGATGAAGGTTTGGATTGTTGGAGGAGCACAGCACAGAACTGACTAGCCTCCTCAGACAAGCAAAATGCTCTCCACCTAATCATATCAGTTTCCCAAGGAGTAATTTACTATCCTCCCTAATGAAAAGGTCCTTAACGTCTTTTTAGAAGGTTGCTTCGTTTCGTTTCGTACGCACGTCCAATGTAAAATGTAATGTATAAAAGGCACAACAGGTTATCCCACTCTTTTCCTTTTGGCTTTGGCTCCTTCCCCTCTTTATTGTCGCGTTGACGGAGTTAATACGCGTGGTTCAAAAAAAAACTAGAGTCATAAAACCAAAAGGTAAATGAAACCTTACAGCCCGGGCCGTGCAGTGCTTTACTATCCTTTTGAGCAATTTTCTATAAAAACAAAAGGAGGGGGGAAATATTTTAATATCACAATATTACACGAATTATCAACTTCGTGCTCGTTAAGATTTCCAAGACCCATTACACCCAACATCTTGTTTTAAACACCTTGGATGAGAAATAACAATGCGAGTTAGCGTGGATTTCTTCGCCAAATTGCAATCCTCGGCTCCGCTCCGCAATAAATCATCACAAAATTCCCTTTCCCCTCGCCCACGTATGCTAACGTACGTTAGATGCATAATGGCTAATTTCCTTTAATTTAAATTACCCTGGGCATGTAATCGTAATCACAGTCCGTAAGTCCACACAAATGTGAACTCGTCTGTCCATCTCTTGTTAAGGGATGTACACTTTGCAATAAAATCTTTGCGAAAACACCTACGAGTAACTCCTAATTCTGTACGTACGTACGTACCGTCCGGATCATTCCACATCCTTTGTCCCCCCATAAAACAATCCCCCAATAAAATCTCCCCTCCGACGAACAATTCACATACGGATGGGTTTCACAAATTGCAAAAACCGACCCCCCAACCTGTGACCTTGTGGACGCCACTCAACGAAACACACATATAATTTTCCATCGAATCGAATGCTTCAAATAATTGCTTCAACCACTTTTCATGTTTTGAGTCTTCATCTCCGTCCGTCATCGAACGAACAAGGCGACGCGACGGGTACGGGTTAGAAAATGTCCCGAATCATTTTCCTGAAGGAGAAAGAGTGCATACAAACACAAACCCTTGCAAGGCATTAGCATTAGCATTTGAATATATACAAAATATTTAGCCCTCAACTGCCACGCCACGCCACGGCCAACCAACCGGTTGTATTTTCTTCCTTCTGTGAGTTCGTGTTTTTCCCCCCACTTAATTTCATATCTCTCATCACACAATCAAATCCTCATACGTACGTACGTTACGTACATATGAAGGGAGACAAGGCAAAAGAGTACTGAGGGCTGAAACAATGAAATTGTAGTGGCTGGATACCTGCCGTAGTCGTACATTGTTGTGAACTTGAAGGGGGAGGGGAGTTGAACTGGGCGAACTCCGCAGTTCCTAACTCCGGGGTTAATTAAAAAGAATGAAAGATTACTCGTGATTAAGGCCGGAGGGCGACTTTACTTGTGCAGTGCATCCGTCCCAATAATGTGGACTGGACGAACGGGCGAACTGAGCTCCTTTGCCATCCTCGTTCAACTTATTCACTCGAAGACCAACTCGAAGGAAAATTAAAGACAAAAACAATGAAGAAAGTTTGAGGAATTAGAAGTCAGAAATTTGACGTAGGTATACCTGCAGGAGAACTATAATAAAATGTACTTTACTATCGTAATTAATAGTTTAACTATACGGCTTCTTAACCTGGACTTAATATGACTTGACAAAGCATGTACAAGTGCCCGCCAATATTTCTGAACAAATTTAATCAAATCTTTATGTGCTGGAACAAAAGTTTGCAACAAAAGCTGATGATTGTGTATGCACAAACAAGTCAAAACTGTATTCAATATTGGACGATACTATAATCCGCATTGCATTAGTAAAACACAGTAAAACTTTTTAAAGCTTAATTTCCATTTTTATTTACCTATTTAAATGCCACCTATAATTTTTACGGTTAAGTTTAAAAAGACGGACTACCTAAAGTTATTTTGGCTTTTTTAGGTGTAGTGCTAAATAATTTGAACATAATTTCTCGAATCCAGATTTAGTCTCATTTAACTCATAAACCCTCAAGTCCTCAAATTTAATTAATTTCAGACCACACGAGTAAAAGTTGGTAACTTTTGCCTTTGATTAGTACAAAAGCGAAGTTACTGGAAAGAAGCCTGCCTGCCTCAGCCTGGCGCCCGCCTTGACTTGCTACACATTAGCATTCACCAGGAGCCAAAAGTGTGGAGTGAAGACTTGACTTTGCAAAGAAAAATCCATGGAAGCGAAGCGAACCTTGTTTGTACATCCACATCCACGTCCACCCATCCATCTACTTTTCCATTGAACAAGATTCCAATTGAAGACAACTAAGCAACGTTAACCTCATGTTTAACTACATTCTTCCCTTCTGCTTCCCCACTCTCCTTACCAAATACCCTTCCCTCCTCCAATGAACTTGTTTTCAAGTAAGTTCCGATTGGAATCAAAAATCGCACAGTAATTACTTATCCTTTCTCGCTTTTTAAAAAAAATTTCCTCCTTCAACATCTCCTTCTGCTTTTGACTATTGCGGGTACGTACGGGATGCTTTTACACTTTACAAACACATTCCCATTAAAGATTGCCAAATCTTTGAAGAAAATAATGCACGAATTTGGCCGACTCTGACACACAATTTATAACATGTCGTGGATTTGAGTGCGAACGCAATAAACGCATGCACGGTGCGGTGCGGTGCGTTGCACTCCATTAAAATGTGATGATCAAATCGATAGATTTCCTTCGAATGTATAAGGGATATAATTAATTGCCAATTGAGAATTGCAATTGAGGACGACGTAAAGCTCAATTTACTATGGTTTATGGGGGCTGAGGAAAGTAGTTGTCGTGAGTTCATGTGGTAATTATAATTGGAAGAAACTTCATTTGTGAACGGGTTGATCGAGCTTGAATGAAGGAATTGGGGGATTAATGCGAAGTCCGGAAGGGAAATTTTTTTTTATCAAATTAACGATTAGAGAATAATTTGTTATATATGAGATGCAATTATGAGGAAAGTATGGCATGTAAATATGAAAGTTATGAAATGATTAATAAATGAAAATCTTGATATCATTTATTAAGTTGATGGCCTCATTTTGTGTAATTAGAAAATTTGAGAAAATGTGCAAAACCATTAATTCAATTTACCTCTTATTTTATATGGATCACCGTTTATTAAATTTAAATATTTACCACATATTAATTATAAAAATCAGTTATTGGCTGAGTTGTGATAAAATCCATAAACATAAAAAAAACCTACAACAATAACAATCAGCAACAAGAGCGTGATCAGATACAATTTTACTTTTCAATAGAATCCACCAAGAATCCGAATCATTCCAAACATGCGAAGAGAAACAAAACTTGTCCAAATTAAAACCCCTGTTAATCCCATTTATCGTCCATAACGAAAGCGATGATTGCTGATAACAATTAAAATCCAAATGATTCCAGCTTCCAACCAAGCCAAAGAATGTGAATGCCGCTGAGTCCCAAGTGTTGAGCTTAATGGAACTGAAGACGTCGCTATCGCCATCTCAAACCACAAAACTCACCTGTCCAACCCGACTGCCGCCAAGGCACGGTCAAATCTTACGTACGTACGTAACGTTACATACGCAGTAAGAGTTTTAAGGTTTAGCTAGTTAACTCGAGGACGAGCCATGGCATGGCATGGGATGGCCGCAAGACAACAAGTTTTTGATGATACAAATAATAAAGGCAAAGGAGGGAGCGGGTTCAAGTTTTCAACCTTTCATTCTCATTTTTCCATCCATCTCATCTCTTCCCCTTTTGAGTTGAGGCTGGAAGGTACTAAATCTAAATAAAATACACAATCCACTTCATCTCATGACAGCTTTATAGACACTTGCTTAGCTTTTGGTAGCACCGAACTTAAAAAACATTTCTCAGAATCATGAGCGGTTAAATGGGTAACGTTGTCCAGCTTGAATTTACTAACCTAATAAGGTAGGAGGTTGGACTTTTTTGCCATTTGGAAATATGGAAGTGTATCCCCATACCAGATACCATGCAAAATGTACACACGTAATGTAACGTACTACGTACACGTGGATTCTACATTCGGTTACATATGTATTATAAAAAAACATCCAATTAATACCCTTCCGGTCTTTCCATTTGAAGGAATCCAATCCAATGTGTAATTAATCGTTTGTAGTGATTACCCTTACACATGTAACAAACAAACGGGGAGGAACACAAGTTAGAATTAAGAGTTGATCCTTTGATTATGCCATGGCGGTAACAGTCACGACCTGCCCGAAAATGAATGCTTGGGAAATAAGGATAGAGAGTTAAAGTGCACACGAATACATATGAATGATGAGTGAAAGGAGTAATTTCAAATCCCACACCACATCAGACAAATCTCTAAAGCCAGGAAATCAGAATGTCAGAGGGACGGACGGAGAATGACATTTCCGGATGATGTGAATGCATATGCAAAAGGAGTGTAATGTAATAGAGGATTTTCCGTTTCGGTTAACTTCAAAAAGGGGAAATTAAATTAGACTTGTGTACATGAAGGAGTGTGGAGGGTGGCTTTATGGCATGCTGGCATGCATGCCATTGGTTCACAGCATCTTCTTTATGGTATCGACTTCAAATTTAAATATCAGGTTAGTGCTTTCAGTTTTATTAGTGTTCTAATAATGGAGCAGTTAAAATGCGACACATTTGACCCACTACACATTCTAAAGTTGGATAATTTGTGATATGGAAAATCTTTACGGGTTACACCCTACACCATATAGAAACTGCTTTTAATATTATTACCTATGATAGAATTTAAACAATCTTGGTGGCATCCCAGTTCCAAAATAATATTCAATAGACCAGTAAATTCGCAGAGAAACAATTTTATTTCAGAATGAATTTGTTCTGGAATAGATAAGAAACCGCTAGGATTTTTTAATATTAAAATCATTAGCAGGCTACACATATCAATTTGCAGAATGCCATTGCACGTAACAGTTAAGTTGGCGAAGTGTCTTAAAACACTTGACAATTTTTGTTAGTTAAATTTAAATCAATTCGAAATATCAAAGACACAATAGCATCTGGGAAGCCTGGAGAATTGATCACTCACCCCCGCACCTTTAATTCCCATGCATGTCCAGGATTAAAAATTACATTACGAATGAATGATTTTGATTCAAGTACAGTTCCCCCGCCACTATATACAAAAGGATAGATGGATGATTCAAAGAAAGTAAACATTCCCCATTATCTTCCTTGGCCTGGCTGGACTTTAAGTGGAGAATAATAGGAGGAAAACTGAGCCTCCACATCTGACACTAGGAATAAATCATAGCTACTTAAAATTTGTTCAACTTCTTCCATCCAAGTCCGTCTAAGTTTTTGGGTTTTGGATTGCATGAATGAACTCAAGTGTAGGATGGTACTACTACTACTTCTACAAGCAAAGTACTTGGCTCAGAATCTTAAGAAGTAGAGAATTCGCCTACGTACGTACAAACGAATCCAAAGTATACGAACGAAACGAACGATAGACAATTTAACAAATCCTGCCATGCCAAGTGCTCACTTGAGCCCATGTAAATGTATCTCACTCAACCGAACATCCCCCATTATTCTTCCTCCGTCCGGCTCTCCAAATCCAATGCTACCTTATTTTGTTTCCAAAAGGACTTGACTTCATTCCGATTCCTATCCTTAGGCACTTGGCAAGCAAATCTGCTCTTAATCAAGTCCTCGACAACATATGGTGTTTTAAGCTTTTGTAAATCACACCTTTTTCTAATGCCAACAACTGTGAGAGTCGAACGATAGACAATTTAACAAATCCTGCCATGCCAAGTGCTCACTTGAGCCCATGTAAATGTATCTCACTCAACCGAACATCCCCCATTATTCTTCGTCCGTCCGGCTCTCCAAATCCAATGCTTGCTACCTTATTTTGTTTCCAAAAGGACTTGACTTCATTCCGATTCCTATCCTCTTGTACCCCTTTAGGCACTTGGCAAGCAAATCTGCTCTTAATCAAGTCCTCGACAACATATGGTGTTTTAAGCTTTTGTAAATCACACCTTTTTCTAATGCCAACAACTGTGAGAGTGCAGAATACGAATACACCTTCTATCCATACCCCGTCTCGTCTGACATTTCATCTACTCCTGGAGGCGGGAAATTCATAATTTCAAACTGGGTGGTTTCCTCCGTCCATCATTACAGGCAGGCCTTGAATACCAAAGGGGGTTGCTTGCACTGCTGGCTGGAATTATTAGTATTTACAACCACACCAAACGGATCGGATTCCATTTCCAAATCCAAGGAGAGTGGAAATTCCTATGTAACGTAATGTACCCTTTCCAAAATGACATACAGCCGGTGTCAAAAAATCCTACAAGGGAGAAACGGGTAAAAAGTTCCAGTTACACACCAAATGTCACGTCACGTGTTAATTTTAATATCTTGCAGGAAGTCTTGTAGGAGGCCGAAAAACAGGCAGAGGCAGGGGAAGGAAGGCAAAGTCATTCAGATCTCGTAACATTATTCAGGGATCTCAACCCACCTTACTCATGGCGTGGGTATGGGAAAGTAACATTGTAATTCCTAATTCCAAGCCAACCAGCAGTCAACTTCAACTCTGAACTCCCTCTGATATTAAATTACTAACAAATGATTATGTTCAAAATCCTTTTCCGACTCTACGGCAAAGTATGCGCGTTACGTACGCGTCTCGCGTACTACACCAAGAAAGACGAAGGAAATATCAGGTGAACGGAGGTACAAAAAAATAAATAAATGCAATTTCCCATTTATAGTATGTAAAGTACGTGAGTAAAATACATTTGAGGAAATTAATCCGTATGGAACTAAATTATACTCAGCTAGTGTTATTTTAATTTTCAAAATTTTGAAAGGCGCATTTCCCGCACTGAATATCCATCAATTGAAGAAATGAAGCATCCGCGTCCACCCACCAAAACGGGGGGACTCTATAAAAAATCACAATGCATAAGTCTCCGTCACATCATATGATCTCATTTCCATTCTCCGACAATGAAGTCGGATGAGAAATGGACAAGGCAGTTGTCGTTAAGGGAATACCTTGGAATTTCTTTTCTTTAAAAAAAACACATAATATAGGTTAACATGGGTTGAAGAATACGAGGGCGACGGATGAAGAGGCACAAAAGAGGAGAATAACCATAAATTTAGTCAAGGTAGAAAGTTAATGGTTTCATATACAAATGGACTCGGAGGCTTCCTCCCATTATGATTGTACAATATGGACTGCATAAATGGGAAGCAAATGCTCAAAACAACAATATATCTTTCCCCTACCATGCAAGTGCATAGTAAGTCAAAAAATAAAAGAAACTCCTGACTGACTCCGTTTCCACCTTATCTCCGGTGGAAATTGAAACAGAGAAAAATTCATTTTCCTTCCCCGGATTCCCTCTTTTCTTTTAAAAGTTTCCATTCATCCTCCGCCATTGTCCACCTTGAAGGCCAAGCACAGACTAGACGGGAAATTGAAATTGCTACTTTACTTCACAAAACTTGAAAAATTATACCAAATTGGGTGGTGGAAAACTCCGCAACGGTTGGAATTGGATTCAACCGCAACGTACGGTACGGTACGACTGACTGACTGACTACCTCAACCTCAGCCGGTGGATTTTATGTATTTTTTATGTATAAGAATGCACCCATTTTTAGGGCTATGCTGTGCTGCGCTGACCAAATTTTCATGGTGTCAGGAAAGCGGCGGATGTATATGTAAGGAATGAATGGGGGAAAACCTAAGTTTTACAATTTCAGAGTGATGATTCCTAAGAATAGACTCCAAAAACAACGAAACGGGAAAAAAATTACCATATAGACAGGACTCGTAAGGTAAGACTCAAAATTCGTATTTCCACTCGGACAAAAGTTTTTTTTTCATGCATTATTTGAATACAAAATGTACAGAGTTTAGTGAGGATGTGTCATCCATTTTCAAGGATATCCCTGTGAGTAATAAATGCAGTAGTGCAAGATTTGGAAACGACATTTTCTGTAAAGTTCACGGCCATTTACTTAAATTTTAAATTCAAATACCAAAACAAATTTTGGATTAGTTAAGTTTAATTTGCCGTCCGCCATTCAAGATCTAACCTCTGAATCTTGCATGCCCTAAAGAGCCGTAAAAAGCACATCTGAAAATAGTTTGACGGTGCTGTGCAGACTGCGACGACTCGTTAGACGTGCAAAAAAAACTGCAAGGAAAAACTTCCAAAGACTAAAGACGAAGAAAGTCGTACTTTATTTGTTTTCCCTTACTTCGTCCCCAGTCTTCGAATGGACTTGTAATCCAAGAAGAATAGAAATAAAGTACTTGCATAAACAGCTTTTGTTTCCTCAACATTTGTTCAATTTTTGATTCGATTCTTGTGTATCCAAAGTGCGTGCAAGGAAACTCATTC
>JAAXYW010001488.1:0-21257 GCA_036851895.1 Orthonychiurus folsomi | reverse complement strand
CGAGTTAACTGGGAAGTAAAGGATCTGATGAGCCAACATAGTGTTTACATTGATGTGTTGCTGCGAGTAAGCTGAACTTGGAAATTTTATTCAGTATTTTCGGCAAATCTGCATGGTACATTTGTGCATGTATTATTTATTGCTTGCCTCCTTTTCCCCTTATTTGCAGGGCCTACAAATATTTGCCATGAGAGTAGAGGAAATGTCAGCCCGTGTGGTTGTCCCCTTGCCGGTTCAAACTGTTATCTGGAGTCAAATATTTAGGTTTTGCTGCAGAGCTTTTGTGGACGGGTAAGACTTGAAATTAATATGCAGGAAGTTTAATTTCTCTCTTAGCTTGGTATGGATGTGTAATTTTATTTAATTTCCTGTGGATCAGGTTTTCTAACGCTAAGAAGTGCTCTAATGGAGGCCGGGGTTTAATGCAATTGGATTTTATGCAATATTTATCCAAACTGGAGAAAATTTCACCCGTGAGTTTGAAAGGACTGCCAGACAGGGAATTTGTCGAAAGTTATGTTAAGGCGTATTACATGCCCGAAAATATAATGGAGGAATGGATCCAGACTCATCCAGTGAGATATTATTTCGTAATTTTAATTTTGGCGGTACATTAATTGTAAAATATTGCAGGAATACAATGCAAAACAGTTAAATGCATTAGTAAACTGTGCGTTTCAAGGAAATAAAAAAATAAAACTACGATTGCAAGGATTGATCGAGGAATTGGATAAGCCACGACGTTGACAAGTATTTGCACTAAAAAAAATCTAATTGGGGCGTGAATCGTGGAATTGAAACTCCGGTGAGTTTAAGTTGTCTCCCTCCATTTGGGTTGTAGTTTTATATCCAAAGAGTTAATCGTTCCATTACGTAACTGATACATATACAAAAATTCACCCAAAAAAATAATTTTTCTATTATATACATTTCGAAAATGTACTGACAATCTAATAGAAAAAAATGGATAATAATAAAACTGGAGAGTTTATTTCAGAATTCGGTGTGCACAGGTGTTGGGTTGTAAATAATTTTTGTTAACGTGGATTGGCACTTTTAGTTGACACGTGGATCAACCCGGTATTTACACTTGTACACTGGATTACTATTTTGACGTGTATCCATAAGACCGAATTACGGGTGTGGCTTCTTTAAGTTACATGTCTAATTTGAGGATCTAACTTATCAAAATTGTTAGATAATGTAATACCTTTTAGGCCAGCTATAATACTAGGAGAATATGTCATCCATTGCCTTGGTTAAAGCTTTGCCCTAATAGTTTCCGCTAACACCCAAAACGCCTCCAAAATTCTACTAATTTCCTTCAACTACAAGAAAGAAATTAAGGTACTCGATGTATTAAGTAGTGCTATGTCGACCTAAATTGTCTAAATTTGCCTATACTAGGTTGGATTTAACACACAAACAGGGCACGATTCACACTCCTATTATAAATATCAATTTAATTATCCTAAAACACAAACTTATTTTGGGGTAATCCCAAATTCTTTAACCTAAGAACCCTCGCTTTTTTTCTTGACAGTCTAAACAAACAACTTAGAACGTAAGCTGTCAGCATGTACGCACAACTTCTTTTTTTACGAAGACATTCTCATTGATATATTTTCCAAGTAACAAGTTAAGATTGTTTAATACTGCGTAGATTTGTTGGGCAAATTCCAAGAAACATTGCAGTAAACGTTTGCCCTAGGATTTCTTTTTTTTTTGAAAAAGTCGAGCCTTTAAAAATTGGATGACTCGACGAATGTAACCTTAATCGTAGTGCAACTTCAACAGGAATTTAAAAAATAAGCTGTTCTCTTTATATGGCTTGAGTTGAGATGAGTTTTACCATACATAACACTTGTCGGTGGGATTCATTTTGGTTCCAACTTTACAATTGAAGTCATCGCTAAAACTCTTCATGTTTGAGAATGGGCCACGGACACGGAATTCCCCGGGTGAATGAACTCCTGTCAAAATCCTCAATTTCAGAGATTCTGGCCTGTATTTATTGCACCAAACATTAGCAGCACTGATCCAGAACAGCTGATTCTGTGTGTAGTTCAATCCTGGGAGGAGCTAAGAATTCAAATCAAACGCAGAAATTAAGCACCTTTATTTAAAACATTCATTTACATCATATTCAATATTCATAATGGGCAATGCATACCAGCTCTGGTTTTCCATTCCTTTGTACCCATGCCTGATAGGCCTGGTAGGCTTCTTTGATTCCACCATTATCTGCAATATTTTCTCCTTGTGTGTTGATTCCATTCAACTAAAATACAATAATCATACATTAGCCAAAAATCCGTAAATGTAATAATTCGGGAGGACAAGACCACTAACATTTATTCCAACTTCTGGAACAGTGTAATTTCCATACTGCCAAATAACACATTGAGTTCGTCGTAAATATGAATCCTTTGTAGTTGGTTCCCACCAGTCATACAGATTACCGTCCTTGTCAAATTGTCGTCCCTGTGCAAATACAAATTGTTAATAATTTGCACTAAATAATCGAGTGGATTATTAACTGCCTTACTTGATCATCAAATCCATGTGTAATTTCGTGGCCAATAACCCATCCAATTGCACCATAATTCATGTATCTTGGTCTTTCACTGTCGAAGAAGATGCCTTGCAGGATTCCAGCTGGGAATTCTGTTTTCAAAAATATAATTATAATATTGGATAAACTTACAAAAAGTCAAACAAACAAAAAAAATCTTACGAATTGAGTTTTCAAGTGGTGCGTAAAATGCATTAACAACGGCTGGACGGCCATGGGAAATCCAGTCAGTCTTGTTCACGACTTCCCGCAATTTGTTATAAGCGTAGTCCGTACCAAATGTTGTCAGGTTGAGAACATTTTCCAGGTAGCTGTAATTTCCCATCTCCAACTGCACAAGATTCAATAATTCATTTGATAAGTATGTTTACCTTAACAGGGGTTGACATCAAAGGGAATTAGTTTTTATTTATTTTGCTTACCCCGTTATATAATTCCGTCAGCTTTGTATCATTCAGAAGTTCTTTGGGATAACCGATGTGTGCCTCCATACCACTAGCCTTTTCGTTAGCTCGTTCCCTGTGGACAAGAAATAAATGTCACTCTTAGCAAGGACAATGAAATAAATGGTGCCCCCGAGATGAGTCTAATCAAATAAAAATCTTCTCATGTAATATACAATATCAATTTTACGTACTTGGTGGTCTT
Source organism: Orthonychiurus folsomi (assembly GCA_036851895.1). Lineage (NCBI taxonomy): Eukaryota > Metazoa > Arthropoda > Collembola > Poduromorpha > Onychiuridae > Orthonychiurus > Orthonychiurus folsomi. The sequence continues at coordinate 18,034 of JAAXYW010001488.1, read as the reverse complement.
ATCCATCCAGTCAATATCTTGGAGGATATCCAAGAAGGTCTTCCTAATATCCGACACCATTTCCAACGCTGTATGTCTTGCGGATTCCTTGAAGTGTCGGCGGACATAGAGAGCTCCAATAGCATTCGCCAAACTGTAAATTATATAAAAAAACCATTTAATATTTACAATAACGCATTCCCATGTACTTTTTCAGATTCAGATTCAAAAGCTTTATTTAATGCTCAGTGCCGTAAGAGTTAACTTATGTAAATAACAATACTTTCCCTGTAGTTCTTCCCAGTACTTCTTTTATAACGGGCAGCAATGTGTATTATATTCGTATCGTGTGCCGCAATTAATTAAATATTTTACCTGGCCGAGACGACGCCGACACATTCCTTCCATCTTGGCTCCCGCTCGCCTTTCCCAGTCAGGGACGTCGTGTAGTCAAGTTGAAGTTTACGAGCGGCTTCATTCATATAACTGACAGAGGCTATATACGTACATAAAATAATACATTAGCACGAATGTAATTACTGCTAATTAATCCTCGGAGGGAAAAACATTTGGAAAAAAACTCACCAGCAGCGGCTCTCCACATTACATAATTAGCTTGTACTCTGAAAACAACAACGGAGAATGTTCCCAGATGAGTTTACCATTGATAATTAGCATAAATGGTTGAACGTGTTGCTCTTTGCAGTTAAGAAGTAATTTTGTAAATTGTGATGCACTTTGAGGTTTGCCGAAGATAAACTCACCTTTTGCTTGCCTCGGATACGAGTTTTTCAAATTTTGAGATGTATGAAGGTACGGTCACAATCACAATTTCGTCATTTCCAATTTGAACCTAAATATGTCAAATACTATAGTAAGCAAACAACTTAATCATGCTGCAAATACTCATAGTTAACAAAATACCTTTGGAGGAAGAACCGTGTTGATGTATTCCAGCCAAGGAATAGATTGGAATTTATTTTGAAGTTCTTGAACCGTCATGGGATTGTACAATTTTGTAACGTTGCGTCGTTCTTCTCGCGGCAGCGAAAACTGCATCAAGAGATTAAATTCAATTAAGTAATTCACCTTTCCAATCCCATCATTTAAGTATTACGTACGTTCGCAAGCTGTCTTTCAAATTCCAAAATCTCTCGCATCTCTTTTACAGCAACTGCACGATCGGCTCCAAGCAAAACAGCCAAGTCCACCTGATTAAACGTCCATTCGATTAATGTTTAAATGGATCATTAATCATTAAAGTTTTTTTGCCACCAAAAAAGAAATACGGACCTGATACTTTTGATAAGCTTTCACTTCTGGTTCATCGATTCCTTTCATGAGATACTCGCGGCTCAAACCCAAGGCAGGTTGATCAATCTATTTTGTAATCAAAATCTAATTAATGCAAAATAATTTGAACTCCGTCGTCTGATAACTATGACCAAATACGTTTGCGGTCAAAACGGGTGGACTCACGTCCACCATAATTACAAAAACTACATCTGTTTTGAATTACATCAATGACTCTGTGTGTTGAATTTTTGACATCCGTGGTGACTGAGAAGTCGATGAAGTAGTCGACAGAATTATCCAAATTTTCGGAATCTGTACACGGATTCCTTCCACGTGAAAGTGGATGGATCCCACTTCTCACCTTCGAGTACGGGCCACCCTCCCAATTTCTTGAGAATATCTTGCATCGGCTCCAATCCTCTACTTTCAATCAAACCTGCAAATGTCAAAACATTAAAATCATAAATGCTTGGCTGCATGCATACGCTAATTGCACTCCTTTGACAGCTTCAGTTTAAATAAACTTTTGAATGAATTGTGTGCGCAGACCATTTACCCTGCCTGCATATTTGTTGAAGGTTGATAGACAATTTGCAAATGAACCCATAGGCAGGGGAATGCAATATATTATTTCCAATCCTGTTTTCACTTTCAGGAAGCGCAAGCTGCAAATCAAGATTTTTTCTCTACTACATTGTTGTCCCCTGTCCCGCGCCGCGTTCAAAGCTACCCAACAACCTTTGTGTTTGTGCCAACTGATTTGGCTTCGATCTCGCACGGACAATAGACAGGGCAACATTTAACCCCGGCTCGTATATTTCAATGATTGCTTAACAAATGAGTTCATTCACTGTGAGAATTCCTAGTAATAAATTTTAGCAAATAAGATGTTATTCCGTGGAGATGGGACGAGGTACCTTGCATAGGAATTGTTATATTGGCAAGGAATATAACCATACCATTCCGGTTTTCTGATACTACATTCGTGGGAAGATAAACTACAAGTTAGGATAACAGATTTATCTAAGCTCGAAAAATAGCAACCAGAAGAGAGACTCCTGTAATTATAGCAGCCATCAGAAAATTATAACTAATTATAAGTTTGACTAAACTCTTAATACAGTACACATAAATAAAATCATTCGGAATTGCTGAACTCAAAAATACTTGATCTGACCCGGAATATATTACTAGTGTTTAGTTGTCATTTCCTCATTTTCAGACTTGATACAAGAATTGTGCCGTATACGGAAGGAAAAGGAACTCACTCTTATTCATGCAGGACTGGTACAAGTTCTTAGCCAGTTGAAAAGGCTTGGGTTCATCCGGCTTGGGTGGTTCCTCAACTAAAATCCTGACCTGCTCGTCCAGTTTGTCATTCAACATTCCAAAAGTTGTCATTTGTGTCTTGTCGTCTGGGATGACCGTCTTCTTTACAAATCCACCGCAGGCAAATTCGTAAAAGTTGTCACAAGGATCCACGGTGTCATCCATATTTTCAATAAGGGCAGAGGCTGGGTGGAATGAATGTTGATATTATCACAATCCATGGCTAAATATAACAAAACATCAAATCCTACAAATAATGCTTACCTGAGAGGACACATCCTTTTGTAAGGCAAATGTCACCATATTTGTCTGTGCGTTTTCCATTCCCGGTATCGATGTCATTCGTCAGGGCTTCTGGAGAGGGCATGAATTCATTGTTCGAACCGGAAGTATCAGCTGTCAACCAAAAATGCAAGTGCCAAGTGCTCAGCATCAACAAGCATGCAATAACAACAATACAACTACGTTTGTACATCATGCTTTTCCCGGGGAGTCGACACTCAACTCAACACCCAATTAATTATTTTACACAACAAAAGGGATTTATTGAAATCGTGTACAATTATCTGCAGGCAGGCTGTACTCTAGAAAATAACAAGACCAGCCGACGTTGAGCAGTAAAAAAACATTAAAGCACTAAATTGAATGAAAGGGAGGATTTCGTTGAGTTGAGTTACGACTGGGAAAGTGATTCGAACAGTAAATTATATACAGTGGCAAATTAAATACTACAAAACTACGTAAAACTCTTTTTTTGTTAAAGAGGTTCCCCTTCACTTTAATGCAGGGTTTGATTGTTGTATCTAGTTGCATGCGGTGAATTAAAAAAACAATTGTAGCGATTGCACATGTGCATTGAAATTGTACTCTACTTGCAAGATACTGATAATAAACAACTCCAAAGGAATCAAATCCGTTATTGCACCGATTTACCACCAACGGACATTCTCGCTTCGACTGAGTTCATCTACTCATGCAAAATACGGTTGGATTTTGTTTTCGTAACTCATCATAATCGTTATTTACAAATTCCGTGCACAAGTGATTTACAGTTATACATAATATGTAATGCTGCGGTGTGATATTGATTCCAAAGTCTTTAAATACACAAAAGAAGTGGGGCAACGTCAAAACACATGTGGGATAACTACTGTAATTAAATTGACATTCGTGTGAGAAAAGTAGACTAATTTGCCAATTATCCTGTCCACCCGCATGTGGTTTTTGGTGCACAGATTGCAGATAGAATGACAAATCTTTGTGCTAGTTTGACTGAATTTGAAAAAAAGTATAATTCTGGGGAACATTAAAACTATACGGGCTCATACAGTGTTATCATTTGTGCAAATTTGCAGTCAGAGGAACTTCTTGCACCTGAACGAAATACTATTACAATTTGTGAATAAAAAACAAAATACTCATGCAGGGTGCAACTGTACCAGCAAATCAACGTACAGTTCATGTACAGAAAATAGCAATAAAAGCAAGTTTGATTTGGTTGAACAGGGATATGTCTCCGGGGAATTTAAATTTCCTTCCATGAAATAAATGCCTTCATAATAAACAATTAGATTTACCTGTAATCACATTGGAAGAACTTGTCGAAGCAATTGTTACGACTAGAGCTACACAGGCGACAAAAAATACACCAAGTACAACAATTAATCTTCTTTCCAGTCGACTCCTGCGGTTCCACCATGGTGGATTCCTGTAAATTGCACAAACAAAGGACAAATCTGAAATCAAATTACAATTTAATTTAGCGGATTTGAATGAAACTTGGCGTGGCGGAAGCACTTGCAATTTGCAAAGGACCACAGCCCGTAGCATAGCACAGCCCTCTTAATTTATTTATGTCTATTTATTATGTACCAGAATCCTTTCCTCGGTTTAGCGGGTAGGGAATTCTTCGGTTTAATGGTTGATGTAAATAGTATAGAAACCATGTTTTGAAAGGGGACTCGCCCAAGTGGCGTGTAATTGAATTCATGCCACGCACCGGGAACCCGGACTTGAGTTTTCCTATCCTAATCAAGAGATCTTTCAATCTTCTTTCTGTCACAAGAGTTTGTTTAGTATTCCCATGCAAATCACTCCATTTGTATCTTAATTTCCTTTTCTCCCTCCTCCTTTGTTCCCATCTCTACACTGTTTGCATGTCCTTTTAGCCTTGATCTCATTTTCATGTGTACTAACCCCTAAAGTCCTACGTACGTTACGTACCCAAACCTCTACATTGTTACACTAGGCCAGACTAGACGGAGCATTTTCCAAACTTTACTTTACATTTGGGAAGACTCCAATGCATACAATTCCTACAGCAAACAAATTCCGTCCGGCACCGGGTAGTCCTGATCCACTAATTCAATTACTTGAATCCCCCGTAGGTATGATTACATTATCTCCACCGAACCCTTCAGGCAAATACATACATATGTAGTACATACCACAGGATCAAACATCTTTATTTTCGGGGCTTGGTATTTGTGGCTTTTGAACATGCGGATTCTACATGTCCACCACCACCAGCTTATGTAGCCAAAAATTTTATAAATAATTAATTCCAATCTTCTATGGAGTAAAAAGACACACAATTATTCGGAATGCCATTATGTCAATCCCCGTTGCAGTCGTAGTCGTATTGCGATTCAAATTTGTACTAATGATGGTTTCAATGCACTGCGTGTCGGGTTACTCAATTATAATTAAAATCCCCCTCACGTACGTACATAATGTTAAAATGGATCTCGTGGCGGGATGGGAAGATTACGTAACAAGTTTACATTTTCATTATTTCTGTAATCTTAAGTCACGGGAAAATGCATAATCCAATCAAAAATGTGTTGTGGGAAACGAAGAGCCAAGTTCATGACAGATGCGTGTGTGTGGATGAGTAATGGCATGCACCCGTGCGGCTCGTGCCATTAAAATAATTAAAGATGGGAAGCCCGGATTCAGGAACAATTAAGAAATTATATTAATTACAACAAGTAAAAAAATTAATATGTCCGTGTTCTAATTAAAAAGTTCAAAGTTAACCTGTACGTTTTGGAATGTTCCGAGCACACACCGTTCCTGGTCACAGTTTGCATTCAAAACAAAGTTTTTACACCAAGAAAAATATATAACTTCTTGAGTTTCACTTTCCTAAACAAAACAACACACTTTGACTACTTGGGGGTAGGGGAGTAGGTGATGGACTGGTTTAGTTTACACTTGAGCAAATTTTGTTAGCTGGATTCATTTTCAACAAGTCATTGGAGGTGACGACAATGGAATGAGTGCCAAGTCCATTATACCCTTTTGTTATTGTTCCATTTGAAATTGACGTAATTGAGTTTTCACTACCCGCCGACTCACTCAATAAATATGAAATTTAGTTTACTGCAGTTGGTCAAACAATGTAATTTTAAATTTGTAATAAAAACGCTGCCGTCATACTTTCCTTGTTACAATTTATGATTCACTTTCAGAAAATGAAACGATCAACAAAATTTTAATATAAAAACTAAATGCAGAGGAAATAATTTTGTGGCGTGGAGCTTTTTCTCAAATTCATTTTTTTTTTTGTAATTATTCACTTTCAGAAAATGAAACGATCAACAAAATTTTAATATAAAAACTAAATGCAGAGGAAATAATTTTGTGGCGTGGAGCTTTTTCTCAAATTCATTTTTTTTCTTTTGTAATGGAGTTGAGGGGAAGATAGATAACATTCGCTCTTGTTCTAAAGAGAGACTGACAATTTCAAGTCTCGAAACACAAAGTAATAAGTTGCTCTCTTTCCTCTTCTCCAGAATTCACAAGCTCCGCATTCCCCCTCAACCCCGAGAAACATCAGTTCCTGCTCCGTTAAAACCGGGTGTTTACTCCGTCCTTTACCCCATATCTCCATTACATCTCTCCACTCAATTAACTTTGGTCGGAGGGAAAAATTACATACACCGCCGGAGACGACGGCACGAGGCGCCCGCCACCAATTCCGCTTCCGTATTTTCTCATTTGGCAAATTCAGTCAGTCAATGCAAACAATTACAAATTCTATCTACTAAATTAATTTGCATAACATGCATCCAGCCTGCAACGTATTCACATGAAGTTATACATGGTGTGAGAATTATAAGTCAGCTCACTTTTCAATAACAATACTTGTTAAAAACAGATCAAGTTCAAGGTTAGGGCATTCTGACTAGGCTCATTTTGAAACAAAATGCATCCACACAAATGCATTCCCAACTGTCATTTTCGTCCTACATTCGGTAAGGCTGGCATGTCTCATTTCTTTTACAGTGGTTTGAGGGATGTCCAAATGTAGAAAATAGTTTTGATGTACTGTACAAGATGCTTCCAGTTTGGTGAATGTGTCTTGGTTAATCGCCCACCATTAATCTAATCCGACGGTATTACTTGGTAAGGGCTTAACGGGAACAACGGTACACCCGATGCCTTCAAATAACTTGTCAATCAAAACTGTCTTGTAGATGAGGAACAATGGAGATTATAACGGATTTTTGTCACTGAGTCAAAATTTAAGTCTTGTCTCATACTTCATAATTTCTGTATTGTTTAAGCCTATACATAGCATTTTATTCTCGTGTGATCTAAAGCATTGCCTTACTACGACGTTAACTACATAAAATAAACCCTGCGACCCAATTTATGGAGTGCCCTAATTGCAACTGATGCAGTTGCTTAATAAAATTAATAAAATTCTGAATTTCGCAAGGCATTGAAGTGAGATATAAATTTTAATGTTTTTACAATGAGGATTTTTAGTGCACAATGTACTTGTACAATTGAAATTATTCCAGGCCACCCAGCCTAACGTATTCACGTTAGAAAATGGAAACATTACAATTACACACCTGTTGACATTCTTAGCACTGATTTGAAATCCTGGCCATGGCTGATATCAGGTTTCCTCAATCTGGTCTCTGATATTGATTCTTTTTTTTACATCCGAGCGGAAGTTTGATTGAGATTTCAATTTGAATATGAAAACCCAGCTGAATTTTCCAATGACACGTCACAAATATTCCCAGCCTAAAACTATGCATAACAAAATGTAAGTAGGAGTAATTTATTGTCCTCCTTTAAAGAATTTGTGGGGTGGATAATGTATGTATGTCATCCAACAAATTAACACAATAATGATGTTGATGTATTTGTTGAGGTTAAAGAGGAAAATGACAGACCAGACGAAAGGGCTGAGGAAGCACAAGTAAAGTGAACTCGTTCTGTAAGAATTCTACTTAAAATGTAGGAAGATCAACTTCATTTTTCTTTTGAGTGTGTCTTGTCTGCTTTACTTGATTTTTCATCAGAGCCGGTACGGACCGGTGCGGTGGATGAAAATGCGGACGCAAAAATATTAACAAACCTGTTTGCAGATTAGCATTTGCAATCAATCCCTTCTCTTCTTCCACACAATCCCACCAATTTTACAGGGAGTGGATTAAAGAGAAGACTGAGCACTCAAACCCAAACATGTAATAAACTACAACTAGGGCACTGCGCCACTTTAATCCATTTTAAATCGCAATTCCATAAAATCCAACCAAATTACAACTTGTACCGTACCGTATGTGGCAGACATGGACAGTAAATGATGTGAATAAGTTTGTTAATGTGATGACTAAAACGGCTGTCACGGTTTGAGCAAACATGTATGTCCAATTTCCCATTCTATTCAAATACACCTTGAAATTAAATACTTCGTAAATTTGTCAATGCATCTCATTTTGTTAAAACATCAATCTGTTTGTTTATTTATATTTTACTTTATGTAATTCTAATTTTATGAAAGCAAACATACGTACGTTGCATAACCTTGTCTGACCTTTGCGTTATTTCATAATGCGGTGTAGCATGACTAGCCATGATTTCCGGAAGTGGTGTGCATTGCACATACAAATGATTTTTGAGCAGCTTTTCCTACATGCGATTCTCATCATCATTTAACCAAAGCCAATCACATTTCCATTCCATGTCAAACTCAAAGCCAATGCCGAAAAAAAAGGTCAGACAGATCGGATGACTTAAGCCTTTCGGAACACCTAATGAATCCAGCAGGCTCACATTTTCCTGGAGGAAAATCACAATTTTATTATTCTTAAGCACGATTTTTGAGGCTTGTGTTGTACATGTAGTACATTATGAAATGCGATCTATTTCTTTATTTTATGTTGTATGTGTAAGTTGTAAAATGAAAACGAAGGCAATTCGCACGAGATAAGCAATGGAAAATTGGAGTTGCGTGCTCACTGTGTGTGCCGACACTACTACGTACTGCATGGAACAACAAACAACTCATCTTCGGTGGAAAGAATAAGTAAATTCTAGAACAGATTAATCAAAGATGACACGCGAAAAAGGAAAGGTGCCTTAAATCTGGTCGAACTCTGATACAATCCTAATCAGATTCCATAATCCATTGCCACATTATTTAAATAGTAATTTTTACATAAAGACGTCCGTCATTATGTAATGCGTCAAACCAAAAGTGAAATTCCGCTACGACACACGTACGTAAGTAAGTGGCTGCACTTATGCACTACGGCGGAATAAAATTTCCTAAAATAAGTTTGAGAAAAACTGTTACATTTTCTAAAGTTCCCCTTTTTTGACTGTTTACCCAATGGCACAGACTCTGTAAACCATCAAAAACTAAGAAAAGTAAACAAAGTTTTGTCATGTTGGATTTGGCAGACTATTAATCGCTTGTACAGTAGGCAAACATGTATAATTGTGCTGCCGTTTGAACCATGACCGATCCGACCACACAACTCCATCACTTATTTCAACCAAACCACTACGAGGTGTATAATAATACTTGTAAACTATTTAATTTTCAAAATCCCTGCGTGTTATTAATTGCACGCATGCGTACATTGCATTAAGTACGTAGACGTACGCATAACTTCCGAGGAGTTAAGTAAACGTTGGAGATCTGTAGGAAAAGTATAAACCCTTTGCGAATAATTATAACCCATGCAATGCAATGCTTAGATTTGGTTCGTTTATCTCTTAATCCAAGCGAAAATGTTTGCAACGCTTTCTGATCTCCATGCAATCACATGGGTGGGAATTTAAGTTACATCACATGCTACTAACTACCCCTGCATCCTTCCTGATAGATAAAATTGAACTTGCACATTGTTATTGTTCACAATTCCACCATCAAAAATAAACATTGCAGGTATTTAAAATTAATTCCAATGTACGTACACGTACATACTTCCCTTGCTTGCTTTGCCATGCGCTGGCTCCCAGCCCAATCCCACCCCAGGTTAAACGACCTTTAGGCGCCCCCAGTCCAGTCTTCAACTTTTGTTAAGTTCAAACAAGTGAAAAGTATTGAATGCGTTTATAATTTGGTCAACATGCATTATTGAACTGAGCTCTTCGCTCTCATTTTGTTTTGCTGTCTAATTGACTTACATTACCTTAAGCAAAGAAAGTGTGGCCGGCGTCATTGTTGGTCTGGCGTTTGACGCAAAACATACGACAAAGGGAATTCTAGCATAGCAAGAGGTATTTTAAGCGAATTAAGTTTGCTTAAGCTATTTTTGACCAATTTTAGTAAATACAGTGCATGTGCAAACACACGTGTGGGTCACGCTGGTTTGTTCCTAGCAAATTTTGTATTTTATGTGCAATAAAGGAACTTTGTCCCTTCATTACCTCATTGATTTCCCAAAGGCAAATTGCAAATAATTGCAAGGAAATGACATTTGGGACGAGAGGTCGCTTTTTGCTTTAAGCTAGAAGAGAAAATGATTCAAAGCAACCGAAAAATAGGATGTGAAATTGCAATTAACCACTATCAACATCAAATTGGTAGATGTGTCGGCTTGTGACAGTGACAACCCATCATGCAATTACATTACATGCAATGGAACGAATTGCGCAAATCAGATCCTCTCATCATCCAAAAGATGAACAAAGGAGAAACCAAAATGATTGTTGTGCGAGGAATTCATGAAATAATGGATTTGTGTCAAACATTCAGGGACGAATGCAAAAATGTATATTTTTAGCACTGGAAATTCAATGCCGGGACGGACGGGACAACGTTTGCATGTTTTAAGTCGTCACGCAGCAACATCTGTCTAAAAAAAAAACTGACAAGGTCAAAGAATATTTTCAGCACGGCATTAATCTCAAACATTATAAACCTCAAGTTTGAAAATTTATAACTTTGAAAATATGGCTATTCAAATGAATTCACCTGCACATCTGTTGCATACATAAATTTATATTGACACAAAAGGACTCGATTTCATGGCTGGGGGAATGCTACGTACGTATACCTCAACTTGTTTAAAGTTACGAAAATTCTGAGGACAGGCCTTGCTTCGCTTGGAATTTCTTCCAACTCCAGTTGCCGTTGGGTTGCATTGAGTGCGGCCTTTGTCTGCCTGCTCTTATCTATGTATGTATTTTTAAACGCTAGACTTAATTAGTAATCAGAGCGAAGACGAAGTAAAAGCAATTTGCATAAATATTATTGTGCTACCTTTGTCACTGCAAATTCGTGCATTTGCGTGCGCCGCCTTTGTAACCTTTTCGCAAAACTTTTGTATTTTAATAATTTGAGCGCTTTAAATTCTTGGAGTGAAGTGCGGACTGACACGAGGCATTCTACTGGTTAAAAACACAATTAAAAAAGTTTTACAAAGGAGGAGTCGGGTCATGGTTTGAAGGGAACTTAATAAACAGAAGTAGCATACGTACATAATGCATGTGAATAACTTTGGATACAGTATTATAATCCTCAGACCTCAGAGTTGTACTTTCCAAACAGGGATTTACGTCAAAGTTGTGCCACAGACTCAAATAACGTTATAGTGAATTTTTCTGTTCCAGAAAAAGCCAGTTAAAATGTTTTTAGATAGGGTAGAAATACTGAGTTTGTATTAGTCCTGATTGTTGTATCCAGGTTAGTTTAAATGCGTAAGAAATTGTGAGTTAGTGATTTTTTTTCGAATTGTGAATATGTCAATTTATGTTTATGTCATAGCTAAAATGCATGGCTCATACCATGTAGCACGTCATATTCATTAAATGCAAACACACAACAATGCAAACAATGAAATAATGTTAAGTGCTACTAACTTTGACATTTGAGTGCGAAATTCACACATTTTGTCTCCCTTTTTATGCATTTGACCTCCACGTTTGTTTTAGTACTGTGTTAGATTCTTCTCATTTGCAGTTTTAACCAAATCTAATATGCGAGGAAAGAAAATTTGACTTTGAATTTGTGTTTAACACTTGCATCGTTGCATCCCAAAATCTTATTTTCAATTTTAGCAAGAATTATACTGGGCAAAATTGCGCAGCCGAATTTCATGGAACGCAGAATGATTCAGTTTAAAAGTTGATATTGTTTCTTAGAATTTGCAAACGCAAATAAAAAAATGCGCATTAATGATTTTCTTCAAAACAATAGGTTTATACAGGCTCGGCATTAGCTACAGATGCATGTACATGTTTAAATTGATTTACATAAAGGAAGCATTTCCTTAACAAATGATAATCAATACGCATTAAATGTGTAGGTGGGATATTTCCCTTTAGATGAGTGCGTCAGGATTGCCATTACCATGTATTATTACCTAACTGGAATCTTATATCAGTCCATACATACAGTAGTTTGAATTAAGACGAAATTGATTTACGACTTTATTGATTCACCAGATCATTTCTTCAAATCATGCGCATAAAATTAAACTTAATTTACGTGAATTGTTGTCGCGTAGCAGAAATTCGGCTTACTGCTTACTCCGTCTTCGCGTCATTTTTTACTACCAAAAAAAGTTGAGCACATGCATACATAACATACATAAGGCAAACATGTTATGCGATAAAGATGTGAGGAATAGCAAGAACAACATAACTGCATGGGTGCTAATTTCTCAAAAAGTTAAGTCAAGTTTATCCATTTATTTTGAAGAAGACGCGCGTACTGACTCTTAAGTACAAAATACGGAAAAATACTGATAGAAATACGGAAAAATTGTACTGTACACGCATTACGGTGTTGGGTGTTTTAACGTAACGTAGAAACAAAAGATAGGAAGTCCGTCCATCCTTAATGATGTGTTATCAAGTACAAAAAAAGGTTTAGTTTCATTTTTTTACGACTTGTCATTCTTTTATGACATGACTGTCCAAATTACTAAAGTGGCAATGAGGAAGATGCATCACGGCTGTTCCTCTCAATGCACTTTCTCTTCAATGCGAATGCAATGCGTACGTTACGTAAGATTGAAGATTTGCATTTCTTTTTATTGCAAGTTGTGTGTGTATGAAACTGAATGGATGGGAGGTGAATGCCTTCCGAACAAGTTGCACTTGCTTCAAGCTGGAAGCAACAATAGGGTTGGCCTGGCCTCCCATTCTTAAGATCTGCACGCAGACAAGGCAATGGACGAAAAACAAAAAATGTAAATCCATCACAAGAACTGATTGTATAAAATGTTTAACAGTGACTCGTCAATTTCATTTCTGGGTGCGTGGCTGTGTGGTGTGGAATGTGAACATCCCGCCATACCATATGACACTGCGGTCAATCGTAATTTTGATCCAAATTTTTTTCTTTGAATTCTTCCCTTCTTCACACGTTACACATTCAGAGGATGACGACGCTGCGCTGGTGATGATGATGACCTGTTGCCCTTTGGTTTTGTGAATGTATGTTTATATGTATAAAGTCATTTGACTGATGAATGGAAAAATCAAATCGTATGTACTTAAACCCCAATTACTCCACTTTTCGTCTTCACGCTCAATTGGAAATGAGACGTAGGTAAAAGAAAAACATGTACAAACAATAAAATACTACGTACGTATAAAACTTATTCAATTCCTTCGAAAGAGAAATGAAACTTTCTTACAAACTATTTTCATTTCAAAAAGAAAAAAAAAGGAGATTTGTGGCTGTGGCTGGTCGAATATCCCCTCTCCACGCGCGTTTACGACTACAGACGATTTCAAATCGGATTGTGATGATCAGTCTCCCTTTCTCAAATGGACTGTTTGATAAGCTCCCTAGCCTTGTAAGTCATTTGACTGATGAATGGAAAAATCAAATCGTATGTACTTAAACCCCAATTACTCCACTTTTCGTCTTCACGCTCAATTGGAAATGAGTCGTAGGTAAAAGAAAAACCACGTACAAACAATAAAATACTACGTATAAAACTTAAAAGAGAAATGAAACTTTCTTAAATACTATTTTCATTCCAAAAAGGAAAAAAGGAGATTTGTGGCTGGTCGAATATCCCCTCTCCACGCGCGTTTACGACTACAGACGATTTCAAATCGGATTGTGATGATCAGTCTCCCTTTCTCAAATGGACTGTTTGATAAGCTCCCTAGCCTTGTCAGTCATTTAATAGTATGTCCCCGTCGGCCATTCATTCCTTCACTTTGTTTACACTTCCATTTTTTCTCTTTCGTTCAAGAATTAAATTAGCATCGGGTCATTGATCCAAATGAAATTTAAGAAAATGAACGCGGCTGGACCTCTTGCTGTTGTGCACTCCGTGAATACAAATTGCAATCCACGCTGTGCCCCGCACTTCCACTGGCGTTCACCCTTTCTCAGAAATCTTGTATTCCAATCATTTATCCCTGCGAAAACGGCTGCTACGACGTACGTAAGTCAGCAAATTCTATTCAAATGAGATTTAAATACCCTCCAGCATCAAAGATGCACCTTTGTTGCAGCAACTTGTTTTTAAATTCAAACCCTCGGTACGGTGACCCTTGGGTGTGCTTCGTAGAAACTGCGTATAAGTGTATAACCTGGGCCCGTGCCCTGTAATTACTAATTACGACACGTACCGCCTACGTAATCAACAACAATAACAAAATACAAAAATATTGACAAAAATGACAGCGTTTCTAATAATAATAAAAAAACTTGTACGCTTTATTTGTCTGCACCCACCTGCAAGTTATTTAGGTTTGCCCAATATTATTTTCAGCTCTGGTTCCCTTTCCGCATTTTGCTGGTCCTTTGCCCATAATAATAACACAATTCGACACGACTTATAAAGGTGCTATATTCCACCGGGCGGGAAATTACACAAAACGTTCAAAATCACTTATAATAGCTTGCTTCCTGGCTTTTTGCTTAATAATCAAGATAAGAATCCCACGCACGGGCACGTGAGTGCTAATTAAATCCACAAAGCGTGATAGGATGTAATGTTTATAATTTAAGGTATTTATACATAATATTTAAATGCGCATGTGCTGTGCCACCAAGTCAAGTGATAATGGATTTAATAAAAATTTCTAACCTGATTTCCGGTCCTTGCCTGCTGGCAAGTGTGATTTGACTATCAGCCTTGCCGGGTGATACAGTATCAATTGCCATCTTAAAATAAAATCCGATCTGTCAGTACCTGTCAACACAAATGAGCTAAGATTAGAACAGAAACTAACGTTAAATACAAAGTGGACAGGTTCAAAACTGCCGTACGCGGGCGGCACACACACACACACAGGTAACCCGGAGGCAAGAAAGGATCGGGTGCCTTTTGGTCCTAGCGGGATTTAACTCCCAAAATAATGTCGGCGAAGAAGCCATACTCTCAACTGTACATTGACACTATTTACATAAACAATTACGACAACGGGTGCAGCATCTGATTGTAATCCACGACTATGTACATGTATGTACGTTTACGGAATACAAAATCCTTTGCGGAACAAATACAATCGTCGTAAAAGGAATAAACAAAACTGGTCGGGTTGCTTACTATTGATATTGTTGACAGCAAGGGGCCTTTAAATACACACTTCGACCTGAGATTAACGGGTTGTCGTTATCTGCACCGGATTCTCTGTGGGAGACTTTATTTGCATGGAGATTGCTTCAATTTATCTTATTTTTTTCTTTGTTGAAAAAATAAATACAGTCGATTCGAACGTCAAGAGTTCGTCAATCCATTAAAATTTAACTGCTCCAGAGCATTGACGTCGAACCAAGTCAAACTTAATTTACAATACTTAATTGCTTGACGACTCATGCTGTGACATCGAACAAAATGGTCAAGATTTAACTGCTGTTTCTCGCATGGAAGCTGCGAAATCCAGCTTCGCATTTTATTACCGGTATTTTTTTCGTCCGACTTTGAATTTTTGTTTGCTAACAATAGTCTGGTGTATATACAAATGGTTACGCATACCCACTAAAAGACTAGGAGAAAATTTAAAAAAACACCCGCTACATGGCAAGGAAAAAGTAACTTAAATGTGTATCAACAATTTAATAATAAATTCTAAAATAAATTATTCTTACCAGTAATGCGTTTCTTGTCCAACCTTGCACTTGCTTTGTAATGTACTCACAGCCTGCGTGTGGATATAATTATACTTTTCAAGATGATAAATCCGCCTCGTCGCGTGTGTGGTAGAAAAAGTAAAACCGGATGAAATTGTATTCTCAGCTAATCAACACATCCTCTTCTGTCTGAGCCTCAACACTCAAGTTTTGTATAATTCTTCCTCCTCGTTAGTAAAAGCAATTGAAAATATTTAAAATAAAATTGTAAATTTAATTGATAAAATTATTGTATTTTATTTAGGATTTGGTTTTGGATCTGATGTGGTCTCGTCGTGTCTTTGGTTTACACTCAAGCTTACACTGGGGAATAGAGTTGGTTGGACTCTGAGTCTTATCATCCATTTGCCCCCTTACCGCCTGCCAAGCCTGTGATTACAGGTAAGTATGTAGGTACAGGTGTGCCGTGTGTGTGTGTGTGTAAAGGCGTCGTTCAAAATTTTTGCATTTTAAACATACAATAGTTTGACTGACGAATGACGATCTTCTCCAATGCATGGTTAATATGGGGATTGCATGTACAAAGTAATTAGTCCAATTTTTATGTGGGAGAGGATTAGAATAGAACAGAAAAGATGCAGTTCTTGTGGATGTGACTAAGAATAGGCGGAGAGACAAGTTCAGAGAAGGAAAGTTGGTGAAGAAATCTTGAGATTACATATGCTTATGCTAGGAATTTACAGGGATGTGTTAAATGCCTTTCCTTTTCTATATATTAGTGGGATTCCATTCTCGTCTAAGCTGGAGTCACCGAATTGCCAAATTGTGAAATATTTTATTTGCATTCGTCTGAATTAAATTATTGCACTGAGGATGTTTGTATTCCAATTTGATTATAGATCTAAAAGTGTGGGAAGTTCTCTTAGCGTTAGTGTTGCAGAAATTTGAGAGTTCCAACGGATGCAAATACCCGTGGAACATCCAAAGCATTTTTCCTCCCCGACCTTCCCCTAATTGAGTACTTACAAATTTATTAGCTTTTTTGAAGTTGATGTTTTGTATGGAAATTGGGCTGTTATTCTGCACCTGTACTTTGATAGGAAGTGTACTATGTACGACGAAATTTCCTTCGAAAATATTACAAGATAACATTATTACAAAATTGGTCGAGGAAGTTGTAAATGGAAAACTAGGGATATCGCACGGTGCATCTTGTTGATGCGGCAGCACCTTTTATGCGTCAATGGAATTGTGCTTGGCTGAAACTAGGAATAATAAAAGATTTTCCTACAAATTGATGGCACCAAAGGCACCGCTTGCATCAATTGCTATTTTGTGTTCGTGGTGGCGAAAAAGGACCACTACAACAAGCATAATCAAAATGTTAATAAAAGATATTCCGAATTGCATTTAAGTCAAGTTAAGTACCTTTGCATGCTTCTTTATACGAACGGTTCTTTGCAAGTTTAGTTGTAAAAGTTTGTCGTGACATCCTGAGAATTCAATAAAAGTGAATTAAAGATTGACATCAACGTTAGCATTCGTGGAAATAACGGACAATTGAGATAATATGATTTCAATATAAAACGACACAGTAGCCGTGTGATATCTTGTGGTATATACAACCTACCTCAGCTTTAAGCGGTGCTATGGTTTGATTGTTAAATTGCTTCATATATCTAGTGTGCCTGTGAAACATAATGTTAGAATTAGAATGACATTTTAACCAATTACTTAAACCCTTGCTACACATTTTGCTTGACACGACACATATGCTTAATTACATAAACAGACGGAACAAGCGTCCATAACACAGACCGGTTTATTTATTACGATGCGTTTTTCTAGCCATTGTTTCACGCAGCTGTTCATTAACACACCATATATGATCTCGAATTAAGAACTCCAATGACTACATAGTAATCAACCTGAAGTCACACATATTTAGCAAATTGCATCATGTGGATGTTTTTCCAACAGAAGTCTGTACGCTTTGATTTGGGAGTAAGAAACATGAATTTGCATATCGCACGGAAGCAAAAAAAAGCATAAATGGATTGACGCTGCTGCCACTACGAGTCCGGCCACAACAAACTCGACGAGTTGAATGAAAACCTGCTTTTCTTTTTT